>VDFB02383628.1:86961-122249 GCA_007258455.2 Sequoia sempervirens | reverse complement strand
ATACATTCATTTATGTATATTGTTATCTTTTGAAAGAGAAGATAAAATCATATAGATTAATGAGAAGAAATGCAATTTTTTATATTTGATTTATGTGTTCCAATGTTGATATCAAACTTGCTTGTATTATGATGACCATTATGGCTTTTTCTTCATTATTTTCCATGCAAAAATTAGAGTTTTGGTCGTATATTTCCTTCATGTTTTAGTCTACTAAGTTTCGGTGCATCACCACTTTCTATTTTGGTCTTTGTTGCTGCTACTAAAGTTCCAGAGCAGCATTGTTAAAGTTCTAGAGCAACACTGCAAGTTCTGGAGCAGTGTTTTTAAAGTTCTGGTGCAAAACTATTAAATTTTTAGAGCAGCATTGTTAAAGTTTTGGAGCAACTCAGTTAAAGTTCTAGAGGAGTACTAAAAGTTGCGAAGTAGCGCTGTTAATATTCCAAAGCAATGCCACCTTTGGTGAATGTTTTGTGTTGTTGCTGCCAAAGTTCTGGAGCAGTGCTGCCAAAGGTTCCAGAGCAGTGTAGAAGTTCTGGAGTAGTGCTACCAAAGTTCTTGACCAGTGCTGCTAAAGTTCTGGAGTAGTGCAGAAACTTCTAAAGTAGTGTAGATGGTTCTAGAGTAGATGGTTCCGGAGCAGGAAGTTCCAAAGTAGCGATTCTGTAGCTGGAACTTTTGTAGCTGGAAGTTCCATAGCTAGAAGTTCTAGAGTAGGAAGTTTAGGAGAAATTATTTGGAGCTATTATGTTTGCTCCTATTCATATTTTCTCTAGAGGGTGGATTATTCAACTCCTTTGGGTTTTGTTTAGCCATACATGGCCACGTAAGTTGTCGGTATATCATTTTTGCAATTGCTTTGTGTGAAAGTTATTCGTTATGTTTTCAAAAAAAAAAAAATCTTTCCCTCTTTTGGCTCTTACCCTTCAGGGTTGTGTAACAGGATGTTACAACACCCTGTAAATGTTGCTTATATTATTAAAAACATAGCACATTTCATTCATCATTACTTTCATGTTTCATTATTTCAATTCAAGGTTTAATTATTCAAATAGGGTTTGACCAAGGACAACCTCCATTCACCAAAAACAAAAAAAAATCCCTCATGTTTTTGTTGCAGATCTTAGGTTGAAGAAGGATTGAAGATCTCTTGAAGACAAAATTTGGAAAAGTTGTCAAAGTTGCAAAAAGTTTTCAAAGTTGTCGTTAGGCCACAAAAAATTACCTATAGATTTTATTTCTAACTTTCCAACACTAAAACTCAGATTAAGCAAAAACTACAAGATGACATCAGAGGCTTCCTAAAGCTAGTTGAAATCCTTGATTAGAGCCCCATTCACCCATGGGAAAATAATTCATATTTTTCTTCATGAAATTGCCTTTATGTGATTGGCACACATTGTTTATCCCTTCTTAGATCTGCAAAAAGCTTACTATTTTTTTTGTAGATCTTTAAATTAATGTTTCAAGTTTGAATGAGCATAATTGAATTGATTTATTCTTTATAGTTCTTCTTTGAAATTTTTTGTTCATGGTAATACCCTCATCCTCAATCATAAGGAAATCATTAGATTCCTTCATTGAGTTGACTCAGCTAAGGGTTGCAAGACAATTATTTGTGTGCATCTCATTTCCTAATGAAATAAAGGAAAGTAGGTCCTGTTTGGTGAACTCCCTCTATATACATCCCACTTTCCATTTCAAAACCTATTTTTTTGTTGTTTAGTAATGAATGTCATGTTCAATTACATGTATTAAAATATACCAAAAATGAAGAGGTATTCCCATACTAGGCATAAATAAACTCCCATTTGTAATAGAATATTTCGATTAGTCAATCATCTATAGTTTTCTCACTTGAATTAATTTTATATTGTACTAATTTTTAATTAAAAAATAAGTATCAACCAATGCTAAAGACCATATAGATTTAGATTGCAATTAACCTATACATATTATGTAACATGAATTAATTAGCAACCTTATAGAATATTAAATAAATGTTAATTTGTTCATTATCTTAGTGAATATTAGGCATAGCGATGTATTTTCTTCTCTAGCATTATGATTTATATTGTACAAAAGAAGAAATAGGAACTCTATCTCTGATAGTCAACTCTTGATAGTTATTTACTTAAGAATGTATACTCATAAATAAGTTTAAAACACTTACGTGACTATATATGTATATACATACATACATGAGCTATACCTTCTTTAATTAATTTATTTTGTTGAAATCACTATATTTCTTAATTAACAAAGCATAAGATTAGTTGTATTTGCATATGCTTATATGCCTATAGTCTGAATAAATGTGATAATAATAATTCCATTATGCACAAAAGCATTGAGATGCGCAAGATTGTGCCTTATTTGTGTATGATAAATTGGTGTCCAAATAATATTGGAGATGAAATGTTATAATGCTTAATGTAACTGATTTCTACATAGGCTTCGATGCATGAATGTTTTATATTGTCATCCTTGTGATTAATAATCATGAAGTCATTAGATGTACATTTTCTTAGTTTAAAAATCTATTTCTCCAATCAAATTTATATTGCTAGTTTTCCTTGTGCTAGGTGGGGTATTCTTCTTTCAAGAAGAATTTCAATGAAAATCTATTTTCATTGTGGTACAATGAAAATGCACTTCAGCAATTTTCTCACCATTGAAATGGTCAAAGGAGTCAAACATTAGAAGAATCTTGTTATGAAGGTCCTTGTTATAGTTCATTGTGTAATCTTGTACTCGACCATGTGGTCTATTGTAAGGAATATGTTCCTTTATGTTTAGCAAAGTATAGACATTTGTACTCCAAATTTCTATTTAATATAATTTCTTGTCTCCTTTCATTAATATTAGACACATGTAATTTTCTTATGCTTAATTATGTGTAATATGTGTAAATTCTTCATTTTCAAATTTATAGAGGTTTCTTACAAATTGTGAATAGATCCATATACCTTATGTCCTGGTTAGCATACATATAATCAAGTACTTCACTCTAGAAGGAAGGTATACCACTATTCACGAGTACCATTTCCCTTTTCTTAATCACATAAGGAGGAAGGAAAGAATGAATATACCATTTTTTCTATAGGATGTCAGGAAAAAGGGGCTTCACCTTCCCTCCACCAAGGCCTAATTCAAAGGTTATACAATCATGTGTCTTTGCTCACACCTTTTCTTGGCCCCTCTAATGCGGATGACCCCCAAAATGTTGAAGCTTGAAATAATTGGTTTGGTCCCCACCCTAATCATATAACACTTCCAAGAAATAGATTGAGGCCTCTCCCTTGACTTTGGATCATCTAAATGTTAACCCTCCCATGTGTATAGCTCTACTTGAATCCTTAGAGGAGAAAACATAGTCTACCCCTCTCTCAAACTTAAACAATCCCCTACCTAAAAAGTCTACCTCCAAAGGATTGTTAACCAAAGAGGACTGTATTGATTAGTTAGCTAAAGGAAAGAAAATTATAGATAACCCCTCTAGTATCAAAAAAAAGTTTCTTGAGAGTATTTAACCAAAAACTACTACAAAATTTAACAAATATAATCCAAGATGAAGGAGACGAGGGAAAATTTGATGATTCCACTAGCAAGAAAGTGGAAAGAAGGTCTGCTATATTGGTAGGACAATGTGTGAAAGGGAAAAATCATAGCTTTGAAGAACTAGATGATGGACCCTTGGATGAGGAGGATCCCTTGGATTTAAGTAGAAAGGAGTTGGAGGTGGTCCTCAATGAGGACCCTAGAAAGGAATCAATTATCAATGAGAAAAATGATGAGGAGGAAGTAAATGACTTAGAGGAAGAGGATGAAGAAGGATATCAACAAACTAATAAATAGAATCAGGAATTCAATGTTCAAACTATGGTTGACCCTAAGTATGAAAGTGAATTAGATAATAGGTCTCTTTAATATTAAAAGTTAGGCTATTTATTGCTCTAGAAAAAAAACTAGAAAGGCTTGACAAGTATTTTAATAGGATAATCTCCATTACACATGGAATTATGGGTAAATCTATCTTTGGAACTGTGAATGATCTCTCTAAGGTTAGGAAAATGAAAAGAAGAATGGAACCAAATCAAGACATGGATATTCAAACGGAGGATAAAGTTGTTGAAGGAAAGGACACTTGGAGCGAGGAGTTGGACCAATTAAAGATAGAGTGGGACCCAATCAATATCCCTAAGAATTAGTTAGGGTTTTATGTTTCCTTTTGTTATGGCCTGCATTCCTATTTCTTGCACTAGTTATCATTTACTAGATTTTGTTGTTTTTATGGACTGTTTCAAGGTTCCTTTTTGTTGTTGTGTTGTGTAGCATGATAGCTTGATGTTGTTTTTCTTGTTGGGTTAGTCCGTCTATTTTTTTGTGTATATTTTTGGTGGTTTTAAATTGTGGGTTGTGAGGCCTAATTTATAATATTTACTATATAGGATTAGGGCCCTTACCCTTTCTTTTTTAATCAAAAACAAATATTGATTTTTTTTTTTTTCAGTTGATGTCTACCAAGAAAAATAAAGTATGTAGTATCACCCATATTTGTTGTTTGAATAACTATTGCATTTAAACTAAGGTTCAAAATTAAAAAATTTAAAATAAGAAAAAATTCAAAACTATAAACATTTATTGTGTAGATTAAGAAACAATCTATTACAAAATTTAACAATTGTAGTCGGACAATTTTTTTTTTTTTTCTTTTAACCAATTTTCACAATACATTCAAGGTGAATAAAAATTTCTCATAGCAAATTCTAATGCTTTGGTATGACATACTCTACAAGAATGTAATAATTCTAAATTAATCTACTTAAAATCGATAAATACAAAAAAAAAAAGGAAAAAATATTAAATTGTGTTGCTCTATAATAGTCAATATTGAATTCTTATTAATAACAAGGCTGCATTATTTTGATGTTCTTACCAAATGTTGGCAGGGGATTTTTATTCTCTAAAGTAGAGAAAAATTAATAGTTGTGGTTCTTTTTTAACAATGATGAGAAAATGTGACTTAAATGTTGTTTTCAAATATGAAAACCCTTTGACCACCTATGTTTGACTATTTTGTTTTCCTTTTTTTTGTATAATCAATTATTTTCCTTTCTATGGGAAAACCTTTTGTTTCTTGAACAACAATCTCTATTATTTGTATGTTAGAATTCAATTAAGCTTGAGAGTTAAGTTTAGAGTTCAATTAGGATTATGGTTTAATAAATGGTCAATTAGAATTAGGTTTATGGTTAGAAATTCATTAAGAACAAGGTTAAAATTACATTAGGGGTAGGGTTCAATTTGGCTTATGGTTTAATAAGGATTAGTGTTTTACTAGGATAAAAGTCTAAGTTCAATGAGGGTTACTAAGTTTACTTGGGTTAGGGTTAGGGTTAGTATTAGGGATCAAATAGGGTTAGGGTAAGGATAAGGATTAAATTCCATTAGGGGTGTAATTTAATTTAAGTTCTATTAGGGTTACTATTTGGGTTATGATCAAGGTTCACTTTGGATTAAGGTTAAATAAGTTATGGTTAAGGTTAAGTTACAATGCAAATTATGATTTTTAGATCTTCCTGGAAATCCATGCAATTATAACCACACATGATATGTTACAATGAGGGATAATTGGGATAATATTTTAAGGATAAATTTGTATAAGTTACATATCAAATAAATAAGTTGGACATTTTGTAGTACTTATAGCCCAAGAGATTATTCATTTCATAAGGCTTATAAGTTGAGGATAAAGCCATGATTACCTTGTAGTACTTCACATATAATTACATGAAATATTGAGATTGAATGATATTATAGAGGAATTTATATTTATAGCTCACTTTTTTGAGTATATTGGGTTCTTTTAGAAAAAAAAAAATTCTATTTATTTTCTTTTGAAACAAGTTACCAATTCTATATAAAATTTGAAAAAATATATTTTTTTATGTTGCATGTTTTTTTTTTTAAGAAATAAATATTTATTTAATATTTCTATCAAATAAAAAATTTAAAGAATATTTTCACTGGGTTATTTATATTTTTATTAAAAAATAAAAGTAAATCTACATGTAAAATATTACAAATACTTAAATTACAATATATTTCTTTATAAATAAATAATTTTATAAACTCAAATAAGCTTGGTATTACAACTTAACTCAAAAACAACTTGGTAATCATATAAGATCAAGATGAATCGCTTTACTCTTTGCTCTTTAGTTCTTCAGATAATTTTTTTTATCTCATGTGAGTGTTCAATTTAGATGTTGAAAATTCTTGTATCATTCTTTATCAGCATATTCCTAGACCTTAAGAAGTAGATTTTGAAGATTCTTGTATTATTCATTATAAGAGGCATACACATATTCCTATAACTTAACAAGAAAACACATAAGAAATATATATTAAGAATAAAAATGAATCCTCAAGATCTATATTCCACTCCTTTACAAGATCAAAATTTTCTTTCAGGTCCATTCCACAAAATCCACAAGGATTCCAACCCCTTTGTACAAAATTTGAGACTTACAATCATATGCCAGTGAATAATATTATGAAGGCTTGGAGATAACAACTTTAGATATATCCTTTTATAGAATTTTATATAAATATTGCTTATTAGGGTTTTAGCTAAATACAATAAATAAATCATCCAAATATAGACATCAACATTGAGATGATTGCCTGCCAGATACAAGAATAAACCACTACTTACAAATTTCTATAATGACTTTTTTTTAATTTTTTAGACTGTAGGAATCGGGTAGCACAACCCCCTATAAACTGCAGTGTGCCTGGTAAACTTTTTAACATGACCGACTATAATGCCCCTCCGTTTTGGTCACTCTTGGAATTTAGGAAGTTGGTTGTTTGGTGGCCATGTCATTTTCACTTGTTACTTGTGGTTGGTAATTTGCTAGGTCATGAGGACTTTTGGATTGCATCATTTAATTTGATTTTTATATTAGACAATATCACTAATCTTATGACTAGATGTAGTTTATCAAATTAATCTAATATTTAAGGTCACTTGATTTGGTTTGGGATCAAATAAAGAGTTAGATTTTATAACAAATTTTGATTGTATTATCATTGAAAATTTCTTGTTTTAAGATGAAAGAAATTGTAACTAAATGAATTTAATAAAAATAATTATTGAGTGAATTTAATTAAGAAATTTAAAATTAAGAATTAACATAGATGAGATATTTAAAAATTTGAACTCAAGTTTGAATAAGGATTAAAGCAAGGAAAAGAATTGTTTATTGCTAAATAAATAAATAATAATAAAGCATCAGATTTTGGGAAGAGGAAAGGGCAAGAAAAGCTGCAAAGATGGTATATGTTTTATCTTCCTTTGTCTCATCATCTTCCAGGTAGAGATTTCAATCATTGAAACTCATAAAGTAGAATCGAAGAGACAGCTCTGGGGGGGATTGATGAAGGAGGAGAAAGGAAAAAGGAGGGATGGTACAAGATCAAAATCTTTAGGGTACTCATGCAAGACCATCCTGAGATCGACATCTCCATTAAGGTAAGTTCTAGCCTATTTCAAGTTTTCTTAAGTTGATATGAGCAGAGAGTTAAATTTGATAAGGAATCTTTACCATCGGGTATCAAATTCATAAATCGGCATGTTGATAATTCATATTGACACCTTGAAAGTAGACTTACATTTTGTAATTTCTGGGTCGTTTAGGATTAAGATTGCATAGTTTGTAATAATTGAATCCGGCCATTTTAGCTAGCTCGATTTATTTCTCATAGTCTATATTCAAACTGTCTTCCTTCAGTATCTATGCTTGTTAATTAAGACTTAGGTATAATTAGGGACCCAAGGAACTATTAAATTTGTATCCTTTTAAAATGTTGTATTTTCTTTTAGCTTTTGAGAGGCAAAACTTAAGGAATGAGGGAGGGGCTTCCCCTCCACGTCCTTCCCCATTGGGAGAAGGCTACACTGTGGAGGACGACTGTGCCCTCCATAGGCACTGCCTGCCTCTCCAATGGGAGGTCGTCGACCTATACATTGATCCTTGTCTAAAATTACAAACCAGTAACTATGTTAAGTATGATTTGGCTCTTTTCCATTCGCTGTATGCATACATTTTGTGAGCATATATATTTGTGCATTCTTTATGCCAAAAACTTATATCCAGTATTATCCTTGAAATACTAATAATTCATGTTATGTAATAGATACTGAGAATTCCATAATTTGGGGTTTAAAAACCAGGAAACCCTACCTTCAGTTAAAATGTTAAATGTGCTCAGATGGACTTTAAGCAGGATGTAATTACAGGGCTGAAATTGTATTTGTACACCGCACACAAGATCATAGTTCCAGTTTTGTTAAATCCTTGAGATACCTAATTATTGTGGATTGATAAAATTTAATATAAAAACAATATTTAGGAAATATAAATGATAACTTATTGTCTATAGAAGGCCTTATGTGAGGTGGAATCGAAACTGTTTTAGTTTGAGGCAACATAGTAATGGCAGATTTATAAATCACTTACTTCTCACTTATTGTATACATTGTGATGTCTCTTCTCCTTATGCTTTCCATGTCGTTTGGTGTTGGGTATCTAATATGCATAACTATCATTAATAATCTCTCTGATCTTTTGTCAGCCCGTCTCGGTTGTAGCACTTGATAGGGAGTTTATAGTTTTAAATAACCTGCGTGGTTCTGCTGGCAATCTATCACAATTGTTGCACCTGAAAACTTTAATTCTCCTTCTCCTAAGTCACATATTGGCACCTCACCTTTCTTCTTCCCTTCAAACTAGTGGATAACATTTTGGATTTGATGTTAATGCGAGTAGATGGCGATATTTCCAAATTCCAATGTTCACTTTCTAATATACTGGGCAACCTGTCATAGTTTCAGCGTTTAGAGTTGAGGCGTGGTACAGAATTAAATAGCCTCCTTGAAACCATTGGCATACCACCACAGCTGTAATGTTTAGACTTGCAAAGGTGTAGTAATCCAATAGTCTCTCTGGGTTCATAGTTCACCTGTCACTATGGCGCACTCGAGCATGGTAGGGTGTATAGTTTTAAATAAACTCTCTGTTTCTTTGTGTTGATAAAAAGTCTGACTTCTTATCTGCAATCCCATGCCTTGTAGTCATGTCTACCAAAGCTCTTTCGCAACTATTTTTATCTCTCAAAAAAATTATTTTCTTTTATTTTATTTCATGGAATCTACCTTGGAAATTTTCTAACACCTTCCAATATATCCTTACAGCTAAGTCTCTTGAGTTCTCTTTCAGTTTATCTCTGCCATATAGTCTTTCTTTGCCCCTGCTAATTTTAGTTTCCTCTATCCAGCGCGTATATATATGAAAATAAATTCTTGTTAAATGTGAACTTGGGTTACAACTCCACGTTTTCACAATGGTTTTGTGTTTATTAGTTAGCATGCTCGGTCTAAGCATTCACATTTTTCATACATGTTTACGAAGGTAGTTGCAATCCCCACCTCTAATAACATTCTTTTCCTATACATATAGGAGTTTATAATTAGTCTAAATTTGTTCCATCTTTCAAGTAGACTGATTTATAATTTTTCTTTCAAGTATAAGTATATAAATATTTATATTTAGATTGGGTATCAATTATGTGAGGGACACATAGATTTTTGTATTGTCAATATTTAGTATTTATATGAGTAACTTTGGAGTAATAAATGTCTTCTTTTTTTATTTTTTTATTTTTTTTGAAATAAATAAGTACTTATTCTTATAGAGATTTAGTCAATGAGTGAATTAAAGTAAAATAAGTTTAAAAGAAAATATATTAATGATATATATATAGTGTTCTAATGAAAGAATACATTTTTCCTATGTAAACTTATTGTGTTTAAAGTTATGTTGAAGGAATGGTTTTGAGTTCGAAAAATAATTATGTAAAGTGTAGTTAAATTAGGTGCAACAATTAAATTTAAATAGAAGATTAGGGAATTTAGGATATTATTATTATCACAATTATTAGGATTATTTGTTAATTTGTAGGTGAATATTGTTATTTTATAACCCTTAGAGTAGAATGGTAAGATTAGTGTGTAAGCTAAATAACTAGGAAATTGTATTAAGATTGTCTCAAATATTATTATTCGAGAGAAATAATCTTTTAAGTTAATTATGAGATTAATGATAAGGAATATTATTGATTATTGCAATTAATTTAAATGGAGAGGTAGGTTGAAAATATTAACTTGGGATTTCTTCTAATATAGTGGAAATTAAAATATGAAGTACATATTTACTTCTTCTTATATGTTCTCTTATTTGGTGTTCTAATTTTATAGTATAATTAATTTGGTGATATCCTTTAATTCCTTTATATTTCTTTTAGTTTATGAATTAAATAGACATTGTCTTAATATCCAAATCCTCTCATCTTATAGAAATTGACTAGGAACAATGATTCTCTTATTTGTATGTTCTAATTAAGTAATTTGTTGAGTATCGTGTCATGGGTGTTTGTACTGAACTTTTATGGAATTGTGTATCCTTGGCCATGGTTAAGTATTATAGTAAATTCTCTTTGATTTCATTATGGTAGTTTTATAAACTTGAATCAATGAAATAAAATTATTCCTTGAATTGAGTTCCCATTCTTAATCATTTCATTTGGATTGTTAGCTAGTGGATCACTTTCTGATAATTCAAGTGTCTGATCGATGAGGTTCTTATATGGATAGTTATTTAGAACTTGAGATTGTAATTGGCCTGTTTGTTGAGAAGATTGATTTTGTTCTAAATGATAATGTGAATAGATAATTATTGTTTTCGCCATGTTTAATGATTTTTATGATGTGATTTACACTATAAGGGGGTTCTTGTGAGGAGAAAATTGAGGTCTCCCGTGGAATACCTAGTTGATGGCTTTTGGTTTTATTAAGTGATTTTTTTTAAAGGTTGATTTTCTTTTGCGTTTCCCTATTTGAGGTGACATCATTGTTGATTTGTGGATGGGTCTTGATGAATCCTTCCTTTTTATGGCTTTTCTGATTTACTCTCATATTTGATGAAATTTCATCCTTGTGTTGGAATTATTGGGGAAAAACTTGTGTTGCTTCATTTTACCCTTGTTTGTGGGTTTTTATTCTTTTTGGCTTCCAGAGGCTTAAGATGATTGTCAGTTGATGTTCTCCCTCTTTATGTGCCCTTGAGGTGGCAAGTGTTTTGGTTTCATGATTTTGAAAAGGGTTGTACGGGAATTGTTGAGACTCTGATTTTGTACTTATTAGTGAGATGGATAATGCCTCGCATGCTTTCATGTTGTGACTCTTTGTTCAAATTATGATGGTACAACCCTTGATTTTTATGTTGTGGGGTCTCTAGGGAGAGTGGCTCCTCGTGGGGGCCGGCGCCCCGTTTAAGGGGAAGGGCTCAGGATAACCCACGAGTGAGTTAGTAAACAAGTGAAAACCTAATAATTAACTTAGGAGGGTTGGGTAGTAATATCATTATAAGATTAATAAAATGGATGCCTCATCTTCATTAGTGCTTATGTAGGCTAATGAAAGGCTGAGAAGGCTGTGGTTGGCAAGGTCGTGACCTCATCTTCACGAGAGGTCTACGGCTCTGCATGAGTCACCCTATGGACCGACGCCTCTAGTTGGGAGGAAGAGCACAAGACAGCCATAGATGGGACCGGCACCTCCAGTTGGGAGGAAGAGCACAGGACAGCCCCTGTAGGACTATGCGATGACACTCTCCCCTAGTTGACCATGTGTTTTACTTTATTGTGTTCCTCTGGAAGTATGTTATGGGAGTTTGGTTAAATTTGTTGTTTATATTGACTTAAATCGATTTATGATTATTGTCTTAACACATCTTTGGTGTACATTGTGGTTTTGGATGATCTCATTGATATTGATGACTTGTACTCTTTTGGTATTGTGATATGATGTTATTGTATTGTGTAATTGCAATTTAGAATTGTATTATGTTTATTAATTTTAGTTTGACTTGGAAGCGTTTCATGATCATCCTTTGATTACTCGTTCACTGGGCATGGCTTTGATTTATGTGATGAGATTTATGATTTTAAGTTATTTTAATGACTTCTGAATGTTGTTGATTATGTCATTGTAATCCTTGAGTTTTATGATACTTTGGTATGTTGTTGAGCCTTGTGGTTCCCTGTTTGGATGTTCTTGGTTGAGGTCTCTTTCTTGTTAGCTCCTAGCACAGGGGGTGGGTCTTCAGACTCACACGGTCAGGTGGAACGTGCTAAGCACCCCATTGGGTCCCTAGTCGAGGATCGAGAGGTGTGGATTGGTGCTGTTGCAGCGACTCCAGAGTTATATCTGTCTTAGAGCCAGTTTTCATCTGTTTATTTGTATCATGTTATCTTATGTATGGTTTCCATTTATGTTTGGAAACACTTTTGTATCATTGTACCTCTTGAACATTGTATTGTAATGTAATGTTAAACTCAATGTGGTTATTGGCCATGGCAGTTATTATTGTGTTGAGTTAATTATGTATATGTTGTATTTACTCAGATGATTTCTTATCATTGCTTTATCATGTATGTGTTCTATTTGTTAATGTTTATTTTGTTATGGATTATATCTTTGGATTTTATTCTTTATTGTTGTTGTGTGGATCTAAGTCGCGTAATGACTCCTTGTGTACCCCAAGGGATGTATGTGTTAGTGAATCTACTTAAATAAAATTCATGTCATGACTTAATGTGTATTACATGTATGTTATGTTTACTTTAAAAAAAAATAAAAAAATTGTTGTGATTATTGTTTATTTGTCCTTTGGGGTTCGCACAATGGGGCATTACACCGACGATGCTGGTGTGACACGCCCTTCGGTACCATGAAAATTTCTATAATGACTTACAACCACATAAGAAAAGATAAATAATTTTATTCATCGAGAAAAATTTAAAAATTGAAGTGAAATCAAAGAAGTAAGCATCCCCTAAAACAAAAAAAAATGGATCATGGATCAAAAAAGCCTTCGCCTCCTAAAGACCACATACAAATACATTGTATCTTTCAACTTTGACACATAAAGATTCAAGAAAACATCAGACTTTCAACATTGAACAATAGTTAAATGTAGCACACACATGGGGAATAAAAAAGCAACTACAAAGTTTTATAATGACTTAAAACCATATCACGGAAGATACATGATTTAACCCATTCATTCTATTGGTAGCATTTTTCTTTGCTTATCTTTTATTCAATATTGATTTTTAAATCACTATTTCTAATATTTAAAAAAAAAAAATTAATAATAACTTTAAAATTTTAACTTTCTCATTATAAATGCATTCTCTCATATCAACTATTAACTGAAGGATGGAAAAAGACAATAAAATTGTAAAACAAAAATGTTATATCTAATATTGTTTTTAAATGGTTTTGTTCAATTTAAAAAATTTCACAAATGTAATAATTTAAGAGATTTTAGAATTTCACAAACATTAACAAGTTCCATGTAGTGTCTAGTACTTGCCTTAATAATATTGTATATTGTAATTATTATTTTTTTAGATTTGATAAAAATTAAATGTAAGTTTTATTAATGTGAATACAAATAAATTTAAGTTTTGTTAATTATAGTGTTTTAGTATTGTTAATTAGTTATTTTAATGACCTAATCCTGACCCTAACTCACACCCTAGCTCTAATTCTATCCCTAACCCTAACCCTAACTATTATTGTAACACTAATCATAATTATAAACCTAATTTTAATCACTAACTTTTAAATAAATAACATATTTAATAAATGTTATATTACAAATTATTATATATTAAATAAATTTTATAAATAAAATAAATATAATATATACTAAAACTCATTAAAAGTTAGACATTACATGTTGGCAATGTTTCTTCTCTTGTTATATATTAAAATGATTATTTATTATAAGTTGTTTATTTTTTATTTAATAAATATATATTAAAAATTAAAATATACTATATAAAATTATCATATTTGAATTCATAGTAGGGTGAAAACCCAAACTTGTGTCACACTTTATAAAGGAAACATCCAACACTGATCCAACTTTTAAATTTGAATCACTAAAAAGTGACATATATGTTTTGAATTTTGAAATGATGTAAACTAGTAAAATAAGTATTTTTTAGTATATTTTATGTTTATATTTAAATTATAAAAAAAAAAAAAATTATTTTCAACTATTTTTTAATAAATTAATGTAAAGCCCTGCCACGCAACCCTAGAGGAAGTTGCAATTCACTACTTAAATGTACCAATTTTTTTTTTTTTGTTTAAGTACAAAAACATGTAAGGTGAATACATATTGCCAACAACCTCTAAGGCCACAAGACAAAGATTACTTAAAAGCCCAACATCAAATAACATTAACATAAACTGAAACATTATGCACTTAAGGAAATGAGACAACATACATTCCATGCAAGATAAATTACAACAAGGATATTAAATACCTCAAGATTCCAATATAACATTTAAACAATAAGGTTACATCACTCATTCCCCGAATGAGGTAAATCCAACTGCATGATTTCATATTACAAATTCCACCTCAATAACAACTGGGGGGTAATAAAATACAATAAGAACTGAGAGAACAAGGCATGAGAAGAACTGATTCCCACAAGCTCTCCAACTGGAAATCACGAACGCATGAATAGGAAGAAGAACCAACGAAACAAGATTGCACGCCACCCAACCACGTGGAACCCAAAGGCCCCACTCCCTCCGTGCTAGGAGATAGTAACAAGGATTTCCTAGACAAGACCATCTACCACTAGACACAAGCTTACACAAAAATTGAACTGAGACCAGAACATAAACCACATCACTTAACATCAATGATTGCAATGCTTCTAGAGTACAAAAACGAGTACCATCACTGTACAAAATAAACCAACGGTACAATACCATACCGACTGCTGTCATAGGAGGAGTGTCATCGCAAAGGTTGCATGGGATCTCCTGGCTAGTCTTCCTAGGTTCTGGCCCCCCTCTAGGGATATCCTGGAAACCTCAACCGACTCCCAGCCCCACATGCATACCAGAGCAGAATCGATTACCTCTCATAAAGACAAGATAACGATCTTGCCATTCCAGGCCTTCCTGACTCATCTCAAGTCTCGTACAAGCCCTTGAGCCAATGAGTGAGGCTAAATTATCTTATTAATGTTCAAAGCTACTCTCTCCCTAGTAAGTTATTTTAATTTTCACTTAATTAACTAACTCTCAAATGAGTTATCCTGGAACCACTTTGGGCCTGACACTCGTTTGAAAGCCACTCCCCTATCGACAACACATAACTCAACCACATGCCAAGGGTAGACAATGCACTAACATTTATCACAAATAATCAAACACCTCAATAGGTAACACATCACTACAGATGTCCAAAACTGAAACCAAAGCGTGCACTACCCCAAGCTAACACAAGGTTGACTAACAAACTGAGGCCCACATAACAAACTGATAACTCAACACAACCATGAATCACGAGGTCACACAACCCGTTCAAAGAACCAGGTAACCACTTAAGCTTAACTCACACATAAACCAAGATAGCCAAAGAAAAACATAAGAGACATAGCATCATCTCAAGAAAACACGGCTGGAAGACTTACATGATCAACAAGAAATGACTTACAACCAGCAATCATATAAACTCACGTAAACCACTCATACAATAAATGAACCCATAGCAGGAAGATTCACAAAACATTCACTCTCATTTCGCAACATCGAAAGCGTACAATTAAGTACTGAAACATTTTGGACCAATAGGTAAACTAATGTTCGGATTTCCTAAATCCATTCAAACACAGATTTTATAACTTGCACTTATCCAGTCAATTGATCCCATTTCTAATCACGACATTGGAATATATAAAGAACAGATCATTTACTCTAAATTTCGTAACCATATTCATAATCAAACACTTTAATGATGCAGCTTCTGGTTAAAATTTAAATCCACCGTTCTCTCTAAGTTTTACTAACATATTCAAACTCAAGGTATTTTAATAAATAACATTTAAATTAAATCACTTAATCCATTTTGCAACATAGGTTACTCCATCCACTAAAATCAATATTCAAATAAAACATAAGATTTTCTAAACTCCACTCTTGCCGCTAAAGCACGACGATAATCGTCTTAATACATTTGGATTATGATACCCCTAACGCATCTAATTGGAATAAACTGCCACTGCGAAATCCATACAATTAAATATAAAAGCATAATGACAAGTTGAATACAACAAATATTCAAGTTTGAATATACCTTCATATACAATTATATTTGATTTAAACAACTACTATTTTAACAAATAATTAAAACACTCAATATTTAAAAATATATCAATTAATTTATCTAAATTTTAATTACTCGTCTTTTTAAAAAAAAACCATATGATTAACATATAATCTAAAATACATTTTAATTTATACAAAAATTTCATTAATTTAATATATATTAAATATATTATATTTTATATAATATATAATATTAAACATTATAAATATTATATAAAATATAATATAAAATAATATTTATAAGATTTAATTTGAATTAAAAAGAAATTTTCAAATTTAGAAGAGGGCATAGGAAAAAGGGCCAAAGCCCAGGGCTCACAGCCCCTACCTCCCGCCGGGCGGCGGTGGCCATGTGCAGGGCACATAGCGCCGCCTCCCTGCGGGCGGCGATGGCTGTGTGTGAACACACAGCTCGCCCCCCGCCGGGCGGCGACGGCTATGTGTTATCACACAGCCCGCCCCCTTGCGGGTGGCGATGGCTGTGTGTGAACACACAGCCCATGCCTCCCCTGCGGGCGGTGGCCGCCGCGGCGGCGGTGGTGGGGGTTGACCTCCCCAACCACTCCAAAGTCAAATACAAATTTTATATTAATTTAATTCCTGCGTTTTTTTTCCAAAACGAAAAAAAAATGAAACTCAACAAAATAAAAGAAGTATTTTCTGGGTTTAGCCCAAACATTAAAATTTTCTTAAACACAAATATATATGTGGATATATATTTGTGGGTATTTCCATATATTGCTATATATGGTTGTATTCACAATTATATATACCCAAATCTTGATTTCATACCCAAATTGCAAGAATAATCCCAAACCAATTCAAGAAATAGAATTTATTTCAAAAAAAGCAAATGGGTTTTCAAAAATCTAGTTTAAACATTGAGTTTTCTTGGATTTTCTTTCCATAACTTGGTTTTAAATTTCATGTTTGGTTTCTATTCCAAATATATCAACCATTTACCAAATTTAAGAGCTTCTCCATGAATTTCTATTGAATCTAACACTATATTTTCAACATACAAAGTGAGCAAGAAGATGAAGGGAGAAATAATGGAACCTTGTGTTTCCTCCAAAATTGCAAGCTTTAACCATGGAGATTTCAAGCACCCTTTCCACTCCACCATCATAGCCTCCTCCAAGCCTCTCCACCCAAATTTCCAAACCAAGAATCCATGGAGAGGTTGAAAGAAACCCTAAAATAAAATATATCCTTTTTTCCAAACTCCCCAAATTCACATTCAAATTCAATTTCTAATTCAAATTCAAATTCTAATTAAATTCAAAATGCAAATGCAACTCACTTTCAAATTCACACTAAATTAAATTTCAAAATCATATTCTACTCTTCACAAAAATCTTTTCCCAAAAGTGTCAACTATTTCAGAAAATATCCTTTTTACCCCAAAGTCTTGCATAAGAAAACATTTGAATTTTTTTAATAACTTTAAACCATTTCTAATTCCAATTTGAATTCAAATATTTTAGCACTTTACATTCAACAAAAGAATTAAATCTTTTACACTTTCAATTCAAAAGGGATAATTTAGCTAATTCACACAATTAATTTAAATTATCAATAAAATAAATCTAATTCCAAATTAGATTATTTTATTAATTCAATTAGATTAATTAATTAATTAATCACTAATTTTCCAATATCTCAATAGGACAAAACATTCATCATTTATAATTTCCAAAAGCTATTTAATCACTTTTAGCCTGCAACTAAACACATTTAATCATTAATCAAACTACGCAAGTCATTTCCTAGACTTAAATTTGAAATTAAATAAACACTCAAGGGAAACTGACCAAGTTAAAACAACTGATCCTGACGACAACCCAACAACATGCTATGACTAGGGTGACGACTTGGTTCAGAAAACCTAGCTACTATCTCCCAATTAATTTTCGTTGTTCAATGGACACGCTCAGACCTAGAAACCAGGTGGAGTCGATGTCATGTACCTGCCAACCTGCAACAAAGAGCATTCGAACGTGCATATATACATAATATGATCAGACACACCGTGAAGAGGAGATCTCATAATCGTAGGGCACTCGCAAGCGAGTGATACAACCCCGTCCCCTTCACCAATACAGTATCACTAACTGACAAAGCTAACATTATTAACATAATCAAAGCATAAAGCATCATTAATTCACATGTTAACATGATCGAAGCATAACATAGGAAAACATTGCCTGATTAATAGAGCACAAAAAGGAGGGGTGTTACAATTAACACTATAATTTAGTTGTTGATAAAATGCTAAAAAATAAAGTTGCATGAGATGTCATACTTTTTATACTAAATTTCATTTTTTTTCTTTCAAATTTTTTTTGTGTATTTATAACTTGAAATTTTAGTGCATGGAAATTTTTTTTTCCAATTTTGATAAATATATATTTTTAAATAAATATTAAAATGTGTGTGAATCAAAAAATAGTTGTTTCCATTGGACATCAACTTTCATATAAAATATTTATCAAAAATGGAAAAAAAATTTCATCTTAAAATAGATTATTTTATCTGGCGCACCATTATTTTTTGTTGGCATGGTAATCAACCTAATAGTTTGTGTTGATAACCTACTTTTAATAAAAATAAAATATAAAATATAAATATAAATAAAATATTAAAATAAATATATTTTTGAAAACTGCACTTATGGATCTACAAAAGGGTATTTTTATAATTTTAGAAAAATGTTATTTACATTAGTAGGAGTTATTAAAACTTTGAGTGTTTCAAATAATTTTATTTTTTTGGTAAATTAGACTCAAAGTGGTGCTCCACATATTTTTAGCTAACAATTTTAGTTGAAAATGTTGTAGAAGTACCTAACTTAGCTAGAATGAATCCTACTAGATCATATTTTTGACCAAAATTGATTTTTAGTTAGAAATACTTAAATTTAGTTGTGTCGATAAGTTGGCTGAAAGTGTGTCACAGCTTTGTACTTTTACCCAGTACACACAAGTACAACTATTTCTCTTCATTAAAATCAATAAGTACCTAACTTAGCTAGAATGAATCCTACTAGATCATATTTTTGACCAAAACTGATTTTTAGTTAGAAATACTTAAATTTAGTTGTGTTGATAAGTTGGTTAAAAGTGTGTCACAACTTTGTGCTTTTACCTAGTAGACACAAGCACAAATATATCTCTTCATTCAAATCAATAATTGTTAAATATTAACGAAGCAATGATTATAGATGGTATAATTTTAAACACTTCTAGATTAAAAAACTATGTATGCTATTTTGAATAAACATTTTGAACCACACTGAATAATTCATCCTAGAAAGTTGATAATGAAGAATATGATTTAGAAATGACCTTAAAAGGAGTTAAGTGGTGGGAGAGGGTAGGGAGGGAGGTAGAAAGTGGATAATGAAGAATGTGATTTAGAAATGACCTTAAGAAGAGTTAAGTGGTGGGAGAGGGTAGGGAGGGAGGAGAATGGAAAATGAAGTAAAAGTGAAAATAGGTGAAAAAATGATGATGACATAATATAAGAATAAATAATATAGTAAATAATTTAACAAATGAAAAAAGAGAAGATTATATATAAAATATAAACTGGAAAATTAAACAAATGATTCAATTAAAATTAAAAAATCATGGTTAAAATACAATAGATTATAATATATAACGCATAATATATATTAATATAAATAGATAAAATCATCATAATTTATATAATATATAATAATATATATAAATAATTAAAGGAGAACCTACAAAATAAAATAATCTATCATATATATTAATATAAATATACAATATAAATTAATATATTACCTACACAATGTAGGTTAACTTATTTAGCTACAAAATATTACCTACAATAACATAAAATAATATATAAATTTTATATTATATAGGTTATAAATAAACTCATATTATCTACATTAGAATAGGTTTTATATTATATATAATAAAGATAGGTTATATATATATATTTATTTATTTATTTTAATATAAAAAATATACACGATGAAAAAAAATATTAATGAAAAGGAGAGCATATAATAATTTAATTGTACTAGAAAATATTAAAAACATAGATAACAAATATATTAGTCTAATTAAAAAATAAGGCTATTTTTATTTTATTTTGTTAATTTAATAGTGTGAATCCAAATCTCTAAAAAAAAAAATTAGATACATAAATCATCATTCTTTAGAAAAATGTAACACACATAACTTTTTAACCAATAAACACAAGAAATAATTCTTATAATTTAATTTTTAAATAATCATATGCACAAGAAATGATTTTTATAATTTGTAAAGTTAAATATTTTACAAGTTGACTTTACAAACTTCAATTTTATTTTAATTTTTTTAAAATATTATTTTTGATAACAAAACTATTAATAACTAGCTAACTAATCCAAAGTCATTACAATAGTATTATGCCAATGGAAAGTACTAATAATAAAAAAAAAAAATTTACTTTTAAGTTTCTTATTAGAGGTAAAATGGGTTTTTTTGGGACCCAAGACCCATTACAAAATAATTTTGCAGGGACCTGTAAACCTATCAAAGAGAAACATGTTGTAAATAAGATAAAGCACATACCAACAATAGCATAGCAACAACCACTAAAAGAAAGACATGATTACACATGTTGGATCATACAAACAAGAAAGGGACTAAGATCCCTTTATGACCTGGTTTTAACAAGGAATAGAAACCCTTAGATACACAAGGGACCCACCTACATCTGCTAGACATCAACAAACCAACTTAATGGTGTAGAACACTACCAAACCCCTAAAAGAATGCTTGCAAATCCAACAACCCCACCTCAATAGGGGAGTTAGAGAGCACAATGGACCACTAGAGCACATCAACCAACTTGCAACAACACCCCACAAGAAGCACCACCCCAACTCCACCTCAATAGGAGGGAGCTCCCCTCTATAGGAGAGGAAGAAGTGAGAGCCCAACCCTCCAAAGCCTTCACTCATCTACCCAAACTTGCTCCACCTCGATAGGAACTAGTAGAAGAGATATATCCCCACAATAATTGCAACACCCACCTCCACTTCAATCGAAGAGGGCTCTGCCTCAACAGGAGTAGTCTTCGCCTCCATAGAAGAAAACAAATATAGATTTAGAAGGATAACTTTAGAAGGAAGGGCAGTCACATCCACCTTCGGTAAAGCAACGTATTGAACCAAGAAGGAGGGAGAATGCACTTCAGCCACCAGAGAAAAAAACAAAAAATAGATGAGTGATATGATAAAGAAAATAATGCAGTTCATCCCACAAAATAGCCATGAACCAGAAACTAGAGAAGTCATTAGTCCTAGAAACACAAAACACCAAAGAGCCAAAATTGAGGCCAAATCCACTTAGAGTAGAGCACAAGAACAAAAGGACCTCCAACCAAAACATCAAATCAACCCTCAAAAGATAAATATTAATCACCAACTTGGGGAAGCACATGACCCAATGGAAACACATAAACAACTTCATGTTAGAGAAATCAAAGCGCCACCCACTTCAAACCCACAACACCCATCCCTAAGAACAAGATCTGCAAAGGATAAGAGAGTCAAAACCTATCCCAAAAGGGCCAAAACCCTCCTAACAGCAGAGGACCCAAGATCATCGATCTACCAAGAGCATAAGCCTAACAACCATAGGAAACTAGAGAGAAAAACTCTGCATCTCCACACAAGAACACACTAAAAACACCACCAGCAGAGCATTAGCAGCCAAAAAAAATGGCCCCTCCCAATGAAAGAAAAAACCTCAAAGACCAAGTAGGGACCAAAGCACCTCTCACGAAGAGAAACAAAAAAAAAAGGTAGGAAAGGACACCCCTGGAAACAAAAAAACAAAATAAAAACACACCACGGGTCTCCCTTAGACATCAAAGAGCTTAGAGAGAATAGACTCCTCCACCACAACCCATCAAAAACACTTCTGAAACACCAAGGAGCCAAGTACAGAAGGCCAAGAATCATAGAGAGCTCCGAAAAGAACAAAAAAAACCCCACACACTCCAGCCCCAAAGCCCTCATCATAGAAAGCAAGGCACAAAACACCCACCAACCTAGCATCAAAGGGTAAAATACTCACCAATGCCTCTAGCAACATCTTCATGAACAACCCCATAGAGGGATGAGAATGCCAAAACCCACACCCTAACAAAACAATACCATGATCCATAGCAGAGAGACCATCAAAGCACTCAACATCCCCACCTCTGCTTCTATCTAGGTCCTCTTCCTCAGCATCACCTCCATCGCCATCTGTTGCATTCAAATAGTTGCTCTTGGATCATTTCCCGACGCCCATTGCCAACACCCTTGTCCTCAGCTGCTCCATCACTCTTGCAAACAATAATTTATTCATTATTTTTACTTTAAGTTAACAGTTATTTGAATGATCATTTTAGATTAGATAATAGTATTAATTTAAAATAAATTATAAATAATTGTTGATTAACAAATCTAAAAATAAAAATATACATACATTTCATGTTGGATAATATTATTGTGTTATAGCTATGTAATAATTTAAATAAAAATAAAAATTTGACACTTATATTGAAAAGTAAATTTAGTCTTAAAAGAAAATCAAATAAAGTCTATGTGATGGATTGTAATTTAAAACAATGTAATGTGATAAGACAATAATTTGTTTTTAAGTAAAAGTATAAAAATATTATGTAATATTTAAACATCTAAAAAGTACTTTAGATACATATATTGGAGATATCTTTATTACTTATTATCATTTTTACTTTGATATATTTTTTTATATTCTTTTACTATAATGTCAAGTTACAATTTGTTTCATTGTTTTCTAATTTAAATATCAAAAAACAAATGTAAATGTAATGCCCCGCCATGCAACCCTAGGGGAAGTTTCAAACTACTAAACAAATGCACAATTTTTTTTTTGTTTAATTACAAATACAAGTAAGATTACAACACAAAGCCAACAATCCCCTATGGTTACAAGACAAAGATTATTTAAATCACAAATTAAAACAACATGGATGAAATGAAACATAACAACATTCGCTTAAATAATTAAAGCACATACATTCCATACATGAGATTTTCATTTAAGACCATGAGATCCTCCATGATCACTAATAACTTAAGTTAATTACAATTACATCACTCATTCCCAGAATGAGGCAAATCAATAACATGATTGCTTATTGCAATTTCCACCTCAATAACAATGAGGGGTAAAATAAAATACAAGAATAGCTAACAGAAATGAAGCCAAGGTAGCAACTAGATCCCACAAGCTCTCCTACATGAAAGTCTCGTCCACTCGAGCAAGAGAAAAGAAACCAACGGAGTAAGGTGCACATTCCACCCAACCAAGTGATACCCGAAGGCTCACCCCCCCGTGGTAGGAGATAGTAACAAGGATTTAAGGTCAAGATCAACAACCTCTAAACATACGCAACATGACTCAACTGGAAAGATACAAACATGACATCACATAACATAAGGGTTACAAAGCTTCTAGATTTAATAGAAAGATCACATCATGAATACTAACATAATGTTGACTTAGGAGAAGTGTCATCACAATGTGACATGGGATATCTTGGCAAGTCTTCCTAGGTTCGGGCCCCCATCTCGGGATATCCTAGTAACCTCTAATGACTCCCGGCCCCACATGCAAACCAATGTGGAATTAGTTATCTTTTGAAGGGACAAGATAATGATCTTGCCATTCCAGGCCTTCTCGTCTCATCCCAAGTCTATACAAGCACTTGTGTCCATGAGAAAGGTAGTATTAATCTTTTTAAATGTTGGTACCACCTACACTAATCAATTGTTTTGGTTTCCACTGAATTAACTTACATTGAGATCTCCTGGCACCACTTTGTGTGCCGGCCCTCAATGTAAGCCACTTCTCTAAGGCAACACGTGGAACTATGCGACAACCAAAAGGGTACTCAAGAGCAACCTAGGGATAATGAATCCCTAAACACGACATGATGTAAACAAAACCCATCCAAGATAATCAGATATAACACTGGACACAATTACGCACTACCCATGGCAAACAAGGTTGATTGACATGACAGCCACCCCAAAACATAGAAACGGTTCTATCTAGAAGACTTACAAAATCTGACTCAAATCCCAACAAGAATGAACACCCCATGATGAAAGGAAGTTTGCAAACAATATAAGATAATCTACCTTCAGATTTCATAAATCGAATCATTCATCGCATTAGTGAACTTAATCAAATTAAAAAAAAAACTATGTTCTTGCACAATCACATAAGGGTTTGGTTTTTCATTTGTTTCTTGTTGGCCTAGTAAATGAAATAAATTAAATCAATCTTTCCTTCGCTCTACAATGATTTATCAAAACAATTTTTATCTATCATTTGCAAATATCTCATTTATAAATTAAATACTTCTCTTTTTAAGAAAAAAAAAACAACACATTTAAGTATAAGATATATATATATTAAATGACTATGTAATCGAACACATATATATATGTACTCAATGTATATATATACATATTATCACATATATATTTAAAAATACATATATAATTAATATTTAAATATTAAATATAAATCACTTAACCAATCATTAAAATATAATATAAATATATTATAATATATATTATATATATATTATATATATATATAAAATATCAAATTAACATATATAATATATATATTAAATACATATACCATTATATTTTAAATTAAATATATATAACAAAAACAAACAGTATAAAATAAATTTTGTATTAATATATATATTAAATATAAAGTATAAAATATAATATATATTTTATACTTTATATTTAATATACATATAATAATAAAAGAAACGTGTTTTAAAAAGAAACCGGCGAAGTCAACTAGGGTTAGGGCCCTACCCTAACAGGGGACACCGCCCCCATGAATGGGGGCAGTGGCCTGTGCAGGCAGTGACGTCGCTACCTCCACAGGCGGTCGTCGCCATCCATGGGGTGGCCATAGGGTTTATAACCCTCCCCCCTACCACTCACGTCATACACAATGAAAACAGCCATCCGCCATTCACCGATTTGTGGGAATTTTTTACTGGTAACAAAAAAGAAATTTCTGGGTAAAAACCCAAAATGGAAAAAAAATGAATTTATTTCATTTCGCCAAAATTTTAATAACAATAAATCTCATACAATTAAATATATATATATATATATATGCACATATATATAAATATATACAGACAGTCATATTAAAATGACTGTAAAAATACTTATTTCCAATACCCAGATTGAGCAAATGCGCAATCTGAGAAATAAAATAATTTGCCATTGAAAATTACAAGATTTAACACAACAATTCAATGATCTCTGTAATACCCCTCCTCTTATTGTTTGGATTTATTAATTTCTATGCTTTAACTTGATACGTTGATACTATGATGATAATATTATGGTTTGATTTGGTTGGTTTGAAGTTTGATGATGTTATTCCTTTAGTGGACATGATCATTTGATATGACATTCTTAGTATGATTTATGATACTCTGTGTGTTGATTGGATTATTGTTTATTCAAATAGTTGTTCATTAATGTTTTATATGTTGATATGATGATTCTATGGTGATCATTTGATTTGAAGAATCATTATTATTTTATAATGCAATGGTTTAATAATTAGTTATGATGCAATAGTTAAGTATCATGTTATCTTATGATCAATTTGGTTAGAAATGTTACGTTGTCATTGATATTGTAATTGTTAGAATAGATTAGGTGAGAGGACAGTGTAGCATCACTCGTTCATGAGTGCCCTACTACACTGCAATTCCTTCTCACGATAGGATGTTTTATTATATATATACATGTGCTACTTGACGTTTATTTGGATGCAGGATTGCAGAAATAAGTCTCGATTCCACCTGCTTTGGCAGGACAGGGCGAGCAATAAATTAACCCAATGGGTAAAATGTTGAAAAAGGCAATAGATTTGGAAGTGTCCCCATCCCAAGTCCGTCGTTTCTGGTGAGTAAGTTTGTCGTTTGTTGTGAGTCGTTGTGTCATGACTAAAGTTTTATCCTTGTCGTTGTGTAGTTATTTGTTGAATTTTTATTTAATTGATGGTTAGTGTTTAATTAATTAATCTAATTTGATAAGATAATTAATTAAAGTGGTTTTGTTGTTTTGATTTAATTGTGAGTTAGTAAATGGTTAAATTTAAATATATTGTAAATTAAAAAGTATTTAATTAGTTATAATGCAAGAAATTAAATTAAATTAATATTGATGAAGATAATTAGATATTATCTTTTTATTAATATTATATTAGAAAATTATGTGAGGATAATATCTTGATTAAATAAATTATTTTAATTAAAAAACTGTTGATAAGTTGTGATTTTAAAAGCTAGAAAAGGACCAATAAGAAAAGAGACTTTTTGAGAAAAGAAAGCGGAAAAGCTTTACTGAATATTTATTTTGATTTATTATTTTTATGAGGGGATTATTCACACACAGAAGTTTTTCTCTGTTGTTTTGGGATCTGTAAAAAGGAAAAATAGTTTTGGGTTTTGTGTTTTCTAGGTAAAAAATATTGTGAATGAAGAAAAGATAGATTTAGAAGTGAGAAGTGAGCTAAAGGTAGGAAATTGGAAAAGAAATTGCAGAGGGGTTCCACGTTCAAAAGAAGATTATTGTGCTGGATTCTTCACCAGATGAAGGACTCCAGGTTTTCTTCTGTTAATTATTATTATTTCTGTTGTTCTTTGAAACAATATCTATTTGTTGTGTTTGAGAAATTTATTGAAAGAGGTCATGTGATTTGAAACTTTGTTGTATTAAAGCCCTTGGGTCTTCTGTAGAAAATTTTAGTAAAACCCTTTCGAAATTCTTTAGTTTAGTAGTGAAAATTATTATTTTCTTTGAAATAAAAATCATTTTTGATTGAAGGTTGAATTTGCATGTTAGATCTGTATTGGTTTATTGAAAATCTATTATTATATTGTTCTTCTAAATATTTGGATTAAATATATAGTTATTTGTACATTTATACAAAATTAATATACATATATTATTATTTGACTGAATCTTTGGAATGAATATGTTATAAATTATATGTACTTAAATAATTTTGTTTATTTATATCTAAAATAAAATAAAATAAATTTATAGCTTGTTATGTTCATGTTCTTCTGTATTATCATGTGAAGTAGGATTAATATAATTTATGCTTTAAAATATATATATATATATATATATATATATATATATATATATATATATATATATATATATATATATATATATATATATATATATATATATATCTTGTTTTTTTCCCTGTTGGAAAATAATCAAATAATAGTATAAACAACACTTTGAAATTCGTGTGGACTTATAAAATAAAATAAAAAGTTACAGATTGTGAGTTCAAATTTTGAAATGATATTTTGAATAAAATATGATATATAAATTTATTAAAAAGGATTGTTCTAGAATTCTATGTTTTTGAAAACTGAAATTAAAAAAATTATTAAATTAAATTAAAATTAAATAAAAGTACTTTTAAAACAATAAATATTAAATATTTTATTGGGGGTGGATGGTAGGCCGCAGCCGTACCGCCCATGGCCCCCAAGTGGTGGTTGTACTCACCACCACTGATTGCATACAGCAGCCAGCGGGCTGTGTAGACTGCTCACAATACCTTGTACTGCGCATTGAAACTTTCCCCTTTGACTTGGCTTTAATTCAAAATTTTGTTGTATGAAATTTGATTTCATTAAATGCATTTTTTTTTATGTGTGATTTCGATTGTTTATTTTATATATATATATATATAAACATTATATTAATATTAATGTTAATATATGTATATGTATGTGTTTATATATATATATATATATTTATATATATATATATACTATATATTTAAAGTATGATAGTTTATTAATTTAGTAATGCGTTTATTAATTGATTATATTTTATTTAATATATTTTTATATATAAATATTATATATATAAATATATGAATTATTTAATTTAATTATTATTATTTTTTTTTTGATAGTGAATTTTAAATATTTGTTTATATATATATATATATATATATATATATATATATATATATATACATAATTATGTATATGTATGTTGGACACTAAATTATATTGTCATGGTTAGGAAATAGGTTTTTTTTTAAAGTGGTGATATTATAGTTTAATTAGAAAATTTGAAATAAGTTTTGTAATTATAATTAAAATTGATTGGTTAATTTTTAAAAAGTTTATAGGGTTATAGTTTGGTTGAGAAGATTGAAATAAATTACTGGTGTTATTTTGAAATGAGTTTTATCATGTAATTGATTGATTTATTGGGTGAACTTATTGTTCTTTGCAATTTGTTTTATGGTGTCGCTCTTATGTATGGGGTACTTTGAGATTACTCGTTTATTTAATTTTGATTTTCTGTTATTGAGTTTATGATTTGTGGGAAAACCTTAGATTTATCTTATCTTGCGTAGGAGCTTAAGTGGTTGTTAAGGGTTCCCAGAGGTCAAATGCTGATGTTAGTTGGGATCTTGTATTTTGATACTTAGTCTATGTGCTGACCATGGTGATGATTTAGTTTGCTTTTGGATGGTACCATTTGTAGTTATGTTTCTTATGTTATGGCGAGATGGTTATGCCTCGAAAAGAATCCATTGATTGGTTTAGTATTCCTTGGGATACAATCTGTTGAGCTGGATAGTTTGTGTTGAGTGTCTAGAGAGAGAGTGGCTCTAGTAGGGGCCGACACACAAAGGGGCTATCAGGGTAACCCATGAAGAGTTGTATTAATCAGTGATAACCTAAGTAATAAACCACAGGTGGGGATTAAACATTAACAAGATAATTGTGAAGCCTCGTCCGCCTGTTAGTGCTATCATAGACTAAAGGAGACCGAGAAGGCCGTGGTTGGCAAGGTCATTTCCTTCTCTTCACGAAAGGTTAATGACTCCACATGAGTAACCCTATGGAGCGGTGCCTTGAGATAGGCTGTCAGGAGAACCATAGATGGAGGCGGCACCTTAACTTGGTTGTCTGGAGAATCTATGTAGAGATGGAGGCAGCACCTTGTGATAGGTTGTTAGGATAATCCATGTGAAACCATGCGATGACACTCTTGTCTAACATTCTATTTGTGTAGAATTCTGAAGTCCTCTGGAAGTGATTTATTGATTTGTCTTTGGTTATGGTTGGAAGTAGTCTTTGATATTATGTCTTGAGTTTCATTGATGTTGTGAGTGTGACTAGTTGTAATTTGGAAAGGTGTTTTATTGTTATGTTTAGCAGTGGCTTGTTGTTGTGCCTTTTGGATTTGTCGATGTTGAGTTTCTAAGTGGACTTTGATGTTAAGTTATCTGTCTATAGATAGTATTGTGTTACTGTTAGATGTGCTTGGTCGTGGATCCTTCCTTGTCTACTCCCAGCACGGGGGTGGTTGGGTGGAACGTGCTTCGCACCCCATTGGGTTCCCTTTATGTTGTAGATGTATCTTTTATTGCAGGGTTTTGGAGGATATTGATGATCCAGTAATTCTTTGTACTAGATGTATGTTATACTTCAGATGTAATGTATTCATTGATGTATTGTCTCCCACATGTGTTGGGATGACCTTGTTGTAAATTGTATATGTTTTTGTTGAGATGTATTTTTCGACAGTTGTATTTTACTATCATTTGGATGTAATATATATTCAGGCCATGCATTTATTCAGGAACGATCATTGGTAATAGTTGTGTTAAGTTGTGTTATTTCTGTGGTAATATAAATGCTTCATATCATTATAGTATCTTTCATTGTCTTATGTACCTATGTTATGAATATGGTTATTGGTTAATAGATATTTTAAATGATGAAATGGGACTGAATAGATTTATGTAATTGTTTAATTATTATTATCTTGTTATCTTTGTTATGGGTTAGTATAGTAGGGTATGTGCAGGATCATGGTATGCCAAAAAGTGGCAATATTGGTAGGGTATGTGGCTGATGACTTTTTTTTCACCCAAAATTAATGAAACAAAAAGGGTTTTTAGAGGAGATTCTAAGCTTTCCAAAAATATAAATTATGATTTAATTTGAATTTAATAAATAATTATTATTCATTTTCTATTAGAATTATGACTAAAGTCCTTATCGATAGGCTGATTGAAAAACATCTATAACTTTCAAACGGTACCATATTTTTTGAATCCAAAACATGCGCCACATTCTATGCTTTACATACTATATGATTAAAAAAAAAAAAAAATTCATGAATTTTGACCAAGTTAAGGTGGTCGACAAACGATTTTTATATTTTCTAAAAGTTGTAATAAAAAATTCATAATTAATTATTTACTTGGAAAAAATTACAAAAAAATATGCATCACATCCGACATGAGTCCTCTACTTATATATAAAATCTTACAAAAAAATATTATCATTTTATTATGGTTAGGTGGTCGTGACACCTATTCTTATTTTTTCCTGAAATTTAAGTACTATTGCATTGAAATTTCAAATTTTCACAAAATAGATTTTATTTATTTTTAAATAAACCTAGTATTTTAGAAACTAAATTAAATTTTATACAAATTATATTCTTTACATATTTTTGAAATAATATAGATAACTTATTCAAATATTTACGTCAAGTTGCCTAACACTGATTTTTCTAAATTTTTTGCCACTTAAGGGCCTGTTTGGCATACCATGATCCTGCACATGCCCAATAATGTCACCCTGTGTACCCCAATGGAATTAGTCATGCAACTTTGTATATTGTTATATTAGAATACTTAAGTATGTTTATTATATTCTTAAAAAAAAAATTGTTCCATTGTTATTAGTTCCTTTGGGGTTCACACAGCGGGGCGTTACAGCTTGGTATCAGAGCCCAAGTTTAAACACTGGGCGCTCTGGGATAATGTGGACCCATTAAGTTGTTAGTTGCGTAGGTAATACTCTAGGCATTATGAGCCATGGCGTTGACCTAAGTGCTTTGTTCATTAGTTTATGTTTTCCCTTTTGGGTTGATCTGACTTGGCTACCCAGAAGTTGTTATGTGGTGTATGTCCAATGGTGCAGGAAACTAGTGGAAGGGATAGGACCCTCTGTGTAGTGTACAATGCACAAATATCCTTCCTATTGGAAGAATGCATTATGGACAATTATGTTGTGTGTGAATTTTGTGTGTTGTGTGTGGTGGATGACAACCAGTTTTGTTGTTATGTCCACCCTTGTATGTCTTCTTGTGCTTTACCTCATTATGCAAGTGATTGCTTGATTGACCCTATGTGGGTTTGGAGTTGCTTTTGCATGTTATATGGTATGGAATTATGGAATATGGTAATAGGAAATGAATGAATATGTGGTTAGTTATAGATATTTCTAGCGTGTTCTCTACGTGGTTGTTGTGTGCTTACTCTTATCTATTTAATGGCTTCCTAGAGTAAGCCATATCCTTGGGGGACGATGTAATACCCCCATGTTTCTGACACTTTTTGCTACTATTTGTTACTCTTGTGTGTGAGCTTGATACTAGTTGTAATGGTGATTAGTTCACCATCTTGGTGTGTGAGGATGCCCCCTGTATTAGGGAATCTTATTTTCTTTTGTTTACCGGCTTCCAGGAGTAAGCCGATTTTATGGGAGGGAGGATGTAATACCCCTCCTCTTACTGTTTGGATTTATTAATTTCTATGCTTTAACTTGATACATTGATACTATGATGATACTATTATGGTTTGATTTGGTTGGTTTGAAGTTTGATGATGTTATTCCTTTAGTGGACATGATCATTTGATATGACATTATTAGTATGATTTATGATACTCTGTGTGTTGATTGGATTATTGTTTATTCAAATAGTTGTTCATTAATGTTTTATATGTCGATATGATGATTCTATGGTGATCATGTGATTTGAAGAATCAGTATTATTTAATAATGTAATGGTTTAATAATTAGTTATGATGTAGTAGTTAAGTATCATGTTATTTTATGATCAATTTGGTTAGAAATGTTAGGTTGTCATTGATATTGTAATTGTTAGAATAGATTAGGTGAGAGGACAGTGTAGCATCACTCGTTCATGAGTGCCCTGCTACCCTGCAATTCCTTCTCACGATAGGATGTTTGATTATATATATATACATGTGCTACTTGACATTTATTTGGATGTAGGATTGCAGGAATAAGTCTCGATTCCACCTGCTTTGGCAGGACAGGGCAAGCAATAAATTAACCCAATGGGTAAAATATTGAAAAAGGCAGTAGATTTGGAAGTGTGCTCGTCCCAAGTCCATCGTTTGTTGTGAGTCGGTGTGTCATGACTAAAGTTTTATCCTTGTCATTGTGTAGTTAATTGTTGAATTTTTATTTAATTGATGGTTAGTGTTTAATTAAGTAATCTTATTTGATAAGATAATTAATTAAAGTGGTTTTGTTGTTTTGATTTAATTGTGAGTTAGTAAATGGTTAAATTTAAATATATTGTAAATTAAAAAGTATTTAATTAATTATAATGCAAGAAATTAAATTAAATTAATATTGATGAGGATAATTAGATATTATCTTTTTATTAATATTATATTAGAAAATTATGTGAGGATAATATCTTGATTAAATAAATTATTTTAATTAAAAAATTGTTGATAAGTTGTGCTTTTAAAAGCTAGAAAAGAACCAATAAGAAAAGAGGATTTTTGAGAAAAGAAAGCGGAAAAGCTTTATTGAATATTTATTTTGATTTATTATTTTTATGAGGGGATTATTCACACACAAAAGTTTTTCTCTGTTGTTTTGGGATCTGTAAAAATGAAAAATAGTTTTGGGTTTTGTGTTTTCTGGGTAAAAAATATTGTGAATGAAGAAAAGATAGACTCAGAAGTGAGAAGTGAGCTAAAGGCAGGAAATTGGAAGAGAAGTTGCAGAGGGGTTCCATGTTCGAAAGAAGATTATTGTGCTGGATTCTTCACCAGATGAAGGACTCCAGGTTTTCTTCTATTAATTATTATTATTTCTGTTGTTCTTTGAAACAATATCTGTTTGTTGTGTTTGAGAAATTTATTGAAAGAGGTCATGTGATTTGAAACTTTGTTGTATTAAAACCCTTGGATCTTCTACAGAAAATTTTAGTAAAACCCTTTCGAAATTCTTTAGTTTAGTAGTGAAAATTATTATTTTCTTTGAAATAAAAATCATTTTCGATTGAAGGTTGAATTTGCATGTTAGATCTGTATTGGTTTATTGAAAATCTATTATTATATTGTTGTTCTAAATCTTTTGATTAAATATATAGTTATTTGTACATTTATACAAAATTAATATACAGATATTATTATTTGACTGAATCTTTGGAATGAATATGTTATAAATTGTATGTACTTAAATAATTCTGTTTATTTATATGTTAAATAAAATAAAATAAATTTATCGCTTGTTATGTTCATGTTCTTCTGTATTATCATGTGAAGTAGGATTAATATAAATTATGCTATAAATAAATATATATATATATATATATATATATATATATATATATATATATATATATATATATATTTCTTGTTTTCCCTATTGAAAAAAATCAAATAATAATATAAATAGCACTTTGAAATTCAGGTGGATTCTTTGTTGCTTATAAAATAAAATAAAAGGTTACAGATTGTGAGTTAGAATTTTGAAATGATATTTTGAATATAATATGATATATAAATTTATTAAAAAGGATTGTTCTGGAATTAAAAGTACTTTGAAAAAAATAAATATTAAATATTTTATTGGGGGGTGGATGGTCGGTCGCGGCCGTACCACCCACGGCCCCCAAGTGGTGGCTGTACACATCCACCACTGATTGCATACAACAGCCAGTGGGGGGCTACATACCCCCCACTGCTCACAGTACCTTGTACTGTGCACATTGAAACTTTCCCCTTTGACTTGGCTTTAATTCAAAATTTTGTTGTATGACATTTGATTTCATTAAATGCATTTTTTGCTTATGTGTGATTTTGACTGTTTATTTTATATATATATATATATATTTATTTATTAACATTATATTAATATTAATGTTAATATATGTATATATGTATGTGTTTATATATAGATTTATATATATACTATATATTTAAAGTATGATAGTTTATTAATTTAGTAATGCGTTTATTAATTGATTATATTTATTTAATATATTTTTATATATAAATATATGAATTATTTAATTTAATTATTATTATTATTATTTTTGATAGTGAATTTTAAATATTTGTTTATATATCTATATATATGTATGTTGGACACTAAATTATATTGTCATGGTTAGGAAATAGGTTTTTTTTTTTAAGTGGTGATATTATAGTTTAATTAGAAAAGTGGAAATAAGTTTTGTAATTATAATTAAAATTGATTGGTTAATTTTTAAAAAGTTTATAGGGTTATAGTTTGGTTGAGAAGATTGAAATAAATTACTGGTGTTATTTTGAAACGAGTTTTATCGTGTAATTGATTGATTTATTGGGTGAACTTATTGTTCTTTGTAATTTGTTTTATGGTGTCGTTCTTATGTATGGGGTACTTTGAGATTACTCGTTTATTTAATTTTGATTTTCTTTTATCGAGTTTATGATTTCTGGGAAAACCTTAGATTTATCTTATCTTGCATAGGAGCTTAAGTGGTTGTTAAGGGTTCCCAGAGGTCGAATGCTGATATTAGTTGGGATCTTGTATTTTGATGCTTAGTCTATGCGCTGACCATGGTGATGATTTAGTTTTCTTTTGGATGGTACCATTTGTAGTTATGTTTCTTATGTTATGGCGAGATGGTTATGCCTCGCAAAGAATTCATTGATTGGTTTAGTATTTCTTGGGATATAATCTATTGAGCTGGATAGTTTGTGTTGAGTGTCTAGAGAGAGTGGCTCTAGTGGGG
>VDFB02383628.1:0-86861 GCA_007258455.2 Sequoia sempervirens | reverse complement strand
TGATTGGTTAATTTTTAAAAAGTTTATAGGGTTATAGTTTGGTTGAGAAGATTGAAATAAATTACTGGTGTTATTTTGAAATGAGTTTTATCATGTAATTGATTGATTTATTGGGTGAACTTATTGTTCTTTGCAATTTGTTTTATGGTGTCGCTCTTATGTATGGGGTACTTTGAGATTACTCGTTTATTTAATTTTGATTTTCTGTTATTGAGTTTATGATTTGTGGGAAAACCTTAGATTTATCTTATCTTGCGTAGGAGCTTAAGTGGTTGTTAAGGGTTCCCAGAGGTCAAATGCTGATGTTAGTTGGGATCTTGTATTTTGATACTTAGTCTATGTGCTGACCATGGTGATGATTTAGTTTGCTTTTGGATGGTACCATTTGTAGTTATGTTTCTTATGTTATGGCGAGATGGTTATGCCTCGAAAAGAATCCATTGATTGGTTTAGTATTCCTTGGGATACAATCTGTTGAGCTGGATAGTTTGTGTTGAGTGTCTAGAGAGAGAGTGGCTCTAGTAGGGGCCGACACACAAAGGGGCTATCAGGGTAACCCATGAAGAGTTGTATTAATCAGTGATAACCTAAGTAATAAACCACAGGTGGGGATTAAACATTAACAAGATAATTGTGAAGCCTCGTCCGCCTGTTAGTGCTATCATAGACTAAAGGAGACCGAGAAGGCCGTGGTTGGCAAGGTCATTTCCTTCTCTTCACGAAAGGTTAATGACTCCACATGAGTAACCCTATGGAGCGGTGCCTTGAGATAGGCTGTCAGGAGAACCATAGATGGAGGCGGCACCTTAACTTGGTTGTCTGGAGAATCTATGTAGAGATGGAGGCAGCACCTTGTGATAGGTTGTTAGGATAATCCATGTGAAACCATGCGATGACACTCTTGTCTAACATTCTATTTGTGTAGAATTCTGAAGTCCTCTGGAAGTGATTTATTGATTTGTCTTTGGTTATGGTTGGAAGTAGTCTTTGATATTATGTCTTGAGTTTCATTGATGTTGTGAGTGTGACTAGTTGTAATTTGGAAAGGTGTTTTATTGTTATGTTTAGCAGTGGCTTGTTGTTGTGCCTTTTGGATTTGTCGATGTTGAGTTTCTAAGTGGACTTTGATGTTAAGTTATCTGTCTATAGATAGTATTGTGTTACTGTTAGATGTGCTTGGTCGTGGATCCTTCCTTGTCTACTCCCAGCACGGGGGTGGTTGGGTGGAACGTGCTTCGCACCCCATTGGGTTCCCTTTATGTTGTAGATGTATCTTTTATTGCAGGGTTTTGGAGGATATTGATGATCCAGTAATTCTTTGTACTAGATGTATGTTATACTTCAGATGTAATGTATTCATTGATGTATTGTCTCCCACATGTGTTGGGATGACCTTGTTGTAAATTGTATATGTTTTTGTTGAGATGTATTTTTCGACAGTTGTATTTTACTATCATTTGGATGTAATATATATTCAGGCCATGCATTTATTCAGGAACGATCATTGGTAATAGTTGTGTTAAGTTGTGTTATTTCTGTGGTAATATAAATGCTTCATATCATTATAGTATCTTTCATTGTCTTATGTACCTATGTTATGAATATGGTTATTGGTTAATAGATATTTTAAATGATGAAATGGGACTGAATAGATTTATGTAATTGTTTAATTATTATTATCTTGTTATCTTTGTTATGGGTTAGTATAGTAGGGTATGTGCAGGATCATGGTATGCCAAAAAGTGGCAATATTGGTAGGGTATGTGGCTGATGACTTTTTTTTCACCCAAAATTAATGAAACAAAAAGGGTTTTTAGAGGAGATTCTAAGCTTTCCAAAAATATAAATTATGATTTAATTTGAATTTAATAAATAATTATTATTCATTTTCTATTAGAATTATGACTAAAGTCCTTATCGATAGGCTGATTGAAAAACATCTATAACTTTCAAACGGTACCATATTTTTTGAATCCAAAACATGCGTCACATTCTATGCTTTACATACTATATGATTAAAAAAATAAAAAATAAATTTCATGAATTTTTGACCAAGTTAAGGTGGTCAGACAGACGAGTTTTTATATTTTCTAAAAGTTGTAATAAAAAATTCATAATTAATTATTTACTTGGAAAAAAATTACAAAAAATATACATCCTGTCAGGACATGGATACTCTACTTATATAAAAATCTTACAAAAAAAATATTATCATTTTATTATGGTTAGAATTGAGTGGAATTGACACCTACTTCTTATTTTTTTCCCTGAAATTTAGAATTACTATTGCATTGAAATTTCAAATTTTCACAAAATAGATTTTATTTATTTTAAATAAACCTAGTATTTAGAAACTACATTAAAATTTTATACAAATTATATTCTTACATATTTTTGAATAATATAAGATAACTTATTCAAATATTTCACGTCAGGTTGCCTAACAGCGATTTTTCTAAATTTTTTGCCACTTAAGGGCACGTTTTGGCATACCATGATCACACTTTATGCCCGATAATGTCTCCACATTGTACCCCAATGGAATTAGTCATGCAACTTTGTATATTGTTATATTAGAATGCCAAAGTATGTTTATTATATATTCTTAAAAAATTGTTCCATTGTTATTAGTTCCTTTAGAAGGGTTCACCACAGTGAGTGACTTGAGTATGAGCCCAAGTTTAAACCTTTAAAGGCTCTGGGATAATGTGGACCCATTAAGTTGTTAGTTGCATAGGTAATACTCCAGGCATTATGAGCCATGGCGTTGACCTAGGTGCTTTGTTCGTTAGTTTATGTTTTCCTTTTTTTGGGTTGATCTAACTTGGCTACCCAGAAGTTGTTGTTACGTGGTGTAGGTCCAATGATGCAGGAAACTAGTGGAAGGGATAGGACCCTCGGTGTAGTGTACAATGCACCGATATCCTTCCTACTGGAAGAATGCATTATGGACAACTGTGTAGTGTGTGAATTTTGTGTCTTGTGTGTGGTGGATGACAACCAGCCTTGTTGTTATGTCCACCCTTGTATGTCTTCTTGTGCTTTACCTCATTGTGCAAGCGATTGCCTGATTGACCCTATGTGGTTTTGGAGTTGCTTTTGCATGTTATATGGTATGAATTACGGAATAAGGTAATAGGAAATGAATGAATATGTGGTTAGTTATAGAGATTTGTGGCGTGTTCTCTGCGTAGTTGTTGTGTGCTTACTCTTATCTATTTAATGGCTTCCAGGAGTAAGCCATATCCTAGTGGGGAGGATGTAATACCCCCATGTTACTGATACTTTTACTACTATTTGTTACTCTTATGTGTGAGCTTGATACTTGATTGTAATGGTGATTAGTTCACCATCTTGAAATTCAATATTGAGGATGCCCTGTGTTAAGGAATCTTGGCCTTTCTTTGTTTCTGGAAGCTTCGAGGTAAGCCGATTTTTATCAGGAGGGGATACTTAATACCCCTCCTCTTCTTCATTGGTTATTAATTTCTATGCTTTAACTTGATACATTGATACTATGATGATACTATTATGGTTTGATTTGGTTGGTTTGAAGTTTGATGATGTTGTTATTCCTTTAGTGGACATGATCATTTGACATGATATTATTAATATGATTTATGATACTCTGTGTGTTGATTGGATTATTGTTTATTCAAATAGTTGTTCATTAATGTTTATATGTCGATATGATGATTCTATGTTGATCATGTTATTTGAATTCAGTATTGTTTTATAATGCAATGGTTAATAATTAGTTATGATGTAGTAGTTAAGTATCATGTTATCTTATGATCAATTTGGTTAGAAATGTTAGTTTGTCATTGATATTGTAATTTATTTAAGAATGGGTGGGGTGAGGGAGGAATGATTAGTAGCATCCCACTTCGTTCATAGGTGCCACCGCTACCACAATTCCTTCTCATGATAGGATGTTGATTATATATATATACATGTGCTACTTGACATTTATTTGGATGTAGGATTGCAGGAATAAGTCTCGATTCCACCTGCTTCGGCAGGACAGGGCAAGCAATAAATTAACCCAATGGGTAAAATATTGAAAAAGGCAGTAGGATTTGGAAGTGTACTCGTCCAAGTCCATGTCGTTTGTTGTGAGTCGGTGTGTCATGACTAAAGTTTTATCCTTGTCATTGTGTAGTTAATTGTTGAATTTTTATTTAATTGATGGTTAGTGTTTAATTAAGTAATCTTATTTGATAAGATAATTAATTAAAGTGGTTTTGTTGTTTTGATTTAATTGTGAGTTAGTAAATGGTTAAATTTAAATATATTGTAAATTAAAAAGTATTTAATTAATTATAATGCAAGAAATTAAATTAAATTAATATTGATGAGGATAATTAGATATTATCTTTTTATTAATATTATATTAGAAAATTATGTGAGGATAATATCTTGATTAAATAAATTATTTTAATTAAAAAATTGTTGATAAGTTGTGCTTTTTAAAAGCTAGAAAGAACCAATAAGAAAAGAGGATTTTTGAGAAAAGAAAGCGGAAAAGCTTTATTGAATATTTATTTTGATTTATTATTTTTATGAGGGGATTATTCACACACAAAGTTTTTCTCTGTTGTTTTGGGATCTGTAAAAATGAAAAATAGTTTTGGGTTTTGTGTTTTCTGGGTAAAAAATATTGTGAATGAAGAAAAGATAGACTCAGAAGTGAGAAGTGAGCTAAAGGCAGGAAATTGGAAGAGAAGTTGCAGAGGGGTTCCATGTTCAAAGAAGATTATTGTGCTGGATTCTTCACCAGATGAAGGACTCCAGGTTTTCTTCTATTAATTATTATTATTTCTGTTGTTCTTTGAAACAATATCTATTTGTTGTGTTTGAGAAATTTATTGAAAGAGGTCATGTGATTTGAAACTTTGTTGTATTAAAACCCTTGGATCTTCTACAGAAAATTTTAGTAAAACCCTTTCGAAATTCTTTAGTTTAGTAGTGAAAATTATTATTTTCTTTGAAATAAAAATCATTTTCGATTGAAGGTTGAATTTGCATGTTAGATCTGTATTGGTTTATTGAAAATCTATTATTATATTGTTGTTCTAAATCTTTGATTAAATATATAGTTATTTGTACATTTATACAAAATTAATATACAATATTATTATTTGACTGAATCTTTGGAATGAATATGTTATAAATTGTATGTACTTAAATAATTCTGTTTATTTATATCTAAATAAAATAAAATAAATTTATGCTTGTTATGTTCATGTTCTTCTGTATTATCATGTGAAGTAGGATTAATATAAATTATGCTATAAATAAATATATATATATATATATATATATATATATATATATATATATATATATATTTCTTGTTTTTTTCCCTGTACGAAAATAATCAAATAATAGTATAAACAACACTTTGAAATTCGTGTTGATTCTTTGTTGCTTATAAAATAAAATAAAAATTTACAGATTGTGAGTTCAAATTTTGAAATGATATTTTGAATAAAATATGATATATAAATTTATTAAAAAAGATTGTTCTAGAATTCTGTGTTTTTGAAAACTGAAATTAAAAAATAATATTAAATTAAATTAAAATTAAATAAAAGTACTTTGAAAAAAATAAATATTAAATATTTTATTGGGGGGTGGATGGTCGGTCGCGGCCGTACCACCCACGGCCCCCAAGTGGTGGCTGTACACATCCACCACTGATTGCATACAACAGCCAGTGGGGGGCTACATACCCCCCACTGCTCACAGTACCTTGTACTGTGCACATTGAAACTTTCCCCTTTGACTTGGCTTTAATTCAAAATTTTGTTGTATGACATTTGATTTCATTAAATGCATTTTTTGCTTATGTGTGATTTTGACTGTTTATTTTATATATATATATATATATTTATTTATTAACATTATATTAATATTAATGTTAATATATGTATATATGTATGTGTTTATATATAGATTTATATATATACTATATATTTAAAGTATGATAGTTTATTAATTTAGTAATGCGTTTATTAATTGATTATATTTATTTAATATATTTTTATATATAAATATATGAATTATTTAATTTAATTATTATTATTATTATTTTTGATAGTGAATTTTAAATATTTGTTTATATATCTATATATATGTATGTTGGACACTAAATTATATTGTCATGGTTAGGAAATAGGTTTTTTTTTTTAAGTGGTGATATTATAGTTTAATTAGAAAAGTGGAAATAAGTTTTGTAATTATAATTAAAATTGATTGGTTAATTTTTAAAAAGTTTATAGGGTTATAGTTTGGTTGAGAAGATTGAAATAAATTACTGGTGTTATTTTGAAACGAGTTTTATCGTGTAATTGATTGATTTATTGGGTGAACTTATTGTTCTTTGTAATTTGTTTTATGGTGTCGTTCTTATGTATGGGGTACTTTGAGATTACTCGTTTATTTAATTTTGATTTTCTTTTATCGAGTTTATGATTTCTGGGAAAACCTTAGATTTATCTTATCTTGCATAGGAGCTTAAGTGGTTGTTAAGGGTTCCCAGAGGTCGAATGCTGATATTAGTTGGGATCTTGTATTTTGATGCTTAGTCTATGCGCTGACCATGGTGATGATTTAGTTTTCTTTTGGATGGTACCATTTGTAGTTATGTTTCTTATGTTATGGCGAGATGGTTATGCCTCGCAAAGAATTCATTGATTGGTTTAGTATTTCTTGGGATATAATCTATTGAGCTGGATAGTTTGTGTTGAGTGTCTAGAGAGAGTGGCTCTAGTGGGGGCCAGTGCACAAAGGGGCTATTAGGGTAACCCACGTAGAGTTGTATTAATAAGTGATAACCTAAGTAATAAACCACAGGTGGGGATTAAACATTAACAAGATAATTGTGAAGCCTCGTCCGCCTGTTAGTGCTATCATAGAGTAAAGGGGACCGAGAAGGCCCTGGTTGGCAAGGCCATTTCCTTGTCTTCATGAAAGGTTAATAACTCCGCATGAGTAACCCTATGGAGCGGCGCCTTGAGATAGGTTGTCAAGAGAACCATAGATGGAGGCGGCACCTTAACTTGGTTGTCTGGAGAATCCATGTAGAGATGGAGGCGGCACCTTGTGATAGGTTGTCAGGATAATCCATGTGAAACCATGCGATGACACTCTTGTCTAACATTCTATTTGTGTAGAATTATGAAGTCCTCTGGAAGTGATTTATTGATTTGTCTTTGGTTATGGTGGGAAGTAGTCTTTGATATTATGTCTTGAGTTTCATTGATGTTGTGAGTGTGACTAGTTGTAATTTGGAAAGGTGTTTTATTGTTATGTTTAGCAGTGGCTTGTTGTTGTGCCTTTTGGATTTTTCGATGTTGAGTTTCTAAGTGGACTTTGATGTTAAGTTGTTTGTCTATAGATAGTATTGTGTTACTGTTAGACGTGCTTGGTCGGGGATCCTTCCTTGTCTACTCCCAGCACAGGGGTGGTTGGGTGGAATGTGCTTCGCACCCCGTGGGTTCCCTTTCTATTACAAATGTATCTTTTATTGTAGGGTTTTGGAGGATATTGATGATCCAGTAATTCTTTGTACCAGATGTATGTTATACTTCAGATGTAATGTATTCATTGATGTATTATCTCCCAAATGTGTTTGGATGACCTTGTTGTAAATTGTATATGTGGTTGTTGAGATGTATTTTCAAACAATTGTATTTTACTATCATTTGGATGTAATGTATATTCAGACCATGTATTTATTCAGGTATGATCATTGGTAATAGTTGTGTTAAGTTGTGTTATTTCTGTGGTAATATAAATGCTTCATATCATTATAGTATCTTTCGTTGTCTTATGTACCTATGTTATGAATATGGTTATTGGTTAATAGATATTTTAAATGATGAAATGGGAATGAATATATTTATGTAATTGTTTAATTATTATTATCTTGATATCATTGTTATGGGTTAGTATAGTAATGTCACCCTGTGTACCCCAATGGAATTAGTCATGCAACTTAGTATATTGTTATATTAGGATACTTAATTATGTTTATTATATTCTTAAAAAAAATAATTGTTCCATTGTTATTAGTTCCTTTGGGGTTCGCAGGACGGGGCGTTACAATTTCACAATACTTGCAAATTTAAATGGATATTTTTTAAAGCAACCACAAATTTTCATAAGAAAACCATTTGAATCCCCCAAGTTTATTTCAAATTTCCTATTGATAGTTTGAGTATGAATTTTTGAATCTTTTCCTTGTTTCCACAATATGTTGAGAATTCTTTTGATCAAGTTGAATGGAGTTTTTGTCATGGGTTTTCCTCTAATTCAAACTTGAATTCCAAACCAATTTGAACCAATTTAAAAACAAGATTTTCAAATAACAATTTGCACAAGAATTTAAAGAAATTGCATCTTATGTTTTCTCCAAGCTTCCAATTCTTCAATGGAATTCTTTCTTTTTTTATCAATTTTGCTTCAACAAATTTATCCAATCCTTTCTTCAAAACAATTTTCTCCAAGAATTTCAATTCCCAAGTTTTTTTGTTCTTTCACAAATTACCAATTTTTTTCCTTTTAAAACAAAACATGAATTTCCTTATGCCATTTCCTTCTCCAAATTTTCAAACCCCTAATTTGAGTTCACCCACCAAAATTTATTGCCAATTTAGATATTTTCATTTTTTAAAATTTCATAAACAATTTCATTTCCAAGTGTAATTTGCACAATATTATTTTAAAACAAAGATCTACTTTTGCAACCAAATGATAATTAAATTTTCCTTTTGAATAAAATTGAATTTACCAATTCACATTTAAATCATTCTCTCAACTTTCTTTAAAAAAAAATGAAATATAAGGCATAGTTCTATTTTTTTTTCTTTTTGATTAAATCTCAATATTTAATAATGCTAACACAAATATTTTAATTTAATTTATCAATAAATAAATCTAATCCATAATTAGATTATTTTATTGATTGAACTAAATTAATTAATTAATAGTCACTCATTTATTTATTTTGACAATGCAATTAAATAAAACAAGCACCAATTTAAATTGCAAATTAAATACAAGGGCAAGGGGCAGAGAGACAACAAAGAAAATAACTTATCCCAACTAACAACCCGATGACACACAATGGCTAGGGTGATGTCACGACACAGAAAACCTAGCTACTATCTCACAATTGTTTTCCGTTGGACAAGGGACACACTCAAACCTGTGGAACCAGGTGGAGTGAATGTCTTGTACCTGCATCCTGCACACAATATGAGTGTCAAAAACATGCATATATGTATACATTAAAACACATCGTGAAGAGGAAATCACAAAAATTATAGGGCACTCGCATGCGAGTGATGTGATCCTATCCCCTTCACCAATACAATATCGCTAACTGACACATCTAATCATCAACGATATAGCAAAGCATAAAGCATCAATAATTCACATACATGCTAATTTAATCAATAACATGAAATAATAAAACATCTTATTAAAGCACCATCACATTAAAACATAATGTTTTCATCGCTTTAACAATTAGCGATCAAAGTAATCAAATTTATAACCATCGTGCTAACAAAGCAAAACATACAATACGAACACTGTTCAATCAAAAGAACAAAATGGAGGGATGTTACAGTAAATGAAATAATTTCAACTTCTACAAGATAGCTCTATAACTAAATAAATAAAGTAAAATAAATATTAAAAAAATGACTAAACCCCACCTAAATTGTGATAATGAAATTTAAACTTGATAAATAGTTTAGAATAATAAGTTTGATTGGTTTGTTAACATATGATAATTAAAATTTTGAGAGAATATATTTAATATATTTGTATTTGATATATTTAATATATTTTTACCGTTAACTTCATCAACATTTTATGTCTTGTTTTGGTAAAAACCTTATTTCATAATGTTGGCAACATTTTTCTTTGGTTATCTTTTACCCAATATAGATTTTTAAATCCTATTTTTCAAAAAAAATTAAAAAGAATTTCAAATTTTTAATTTTCTCATAATAATTTCATTAGAATAAATTACCCAAAAAAAGTCAATAAAGTTGTAAAACAAGCATGTGAAAATTAAAAAAAGTTAAAAATCACACATTTTACTTTAAAAGAAATAAAATAAAATCATTGAAAAGAAAATTACGTATTTTGACTCATTGAAATAACAATATTAATCACTAGATTCCACACAAGAACTAATAATATCTTTATTCTTTATATATCATATTACAATAAAAAATTTGTAAAAATAATAATACTTGATATAATTTAAAAATATATTTTTTTAAATATATACAAAATAAAATTTAAATAAAAAATATTTTATCTTTAACTTTTTTTTAAAATAATATTGTAAAATTACATTTTTCATATTGGCCCTCAGCTTGGCAGTATTGGCGTGGTGTGAGGGTTTAGGTGGCACTATTTTTCTTGCCACCAATGTTCAAACCCCATTGGGGTGGTATTGTTGAATGGTTGTATTCCGGTTCATAGCTCATGTCAAAAGCATTTACCCCTTGAATAAAAAATAAATAAATATTGGCCCTTAGCTCCACATTTGAGATGTTGATTCTCAAGTTATACCTACTTCATATCAAGGGCAATGTAGGCCTAGTGAATGTGCGTTATTGTTGGCTTTTATTGCTATTTCCTACTCTTTTTTTATTATCCATTTCCTCATGTAATTGCCTAACTACGGATAGATTTTCTTATCCATTTCCTCATGGAATCGCCTAAGTACGACTCAATTTTCTTACAAAACATATTTAATGCTCTTTGAAATGAATCTATAGCTTACGTCTGAATGCAAATAGTTTTCAATAGGGGAGAAGGTCCCATAGTGAAGCATCCTAACTTTGCACTTCTCAAAATTCTAAATGGAAATTTTAAATCACTCTCAATTTTGTACAATAGTTTATTTCGCAACTCACATGCTTATATATTGTTTTTTTAGGGCCACACCATGAAATATGATGCCACATCAACATGTTTTTTTGTTGAGGTATCCAAAAAGGCCCAAAAAAAAGTGGGACCGATAGTCGTGCGATAAATCATGTTTTAATGATTGGCATCACATGGTTTGTCAATTTGTGTACTTTATGGATAAAAAATGTTTTGTAATTGGATATTAAGGTGCTCCACTATGGGGCCCACTAGGTACTAGTTCTATCCCCACTATTGGACCCTACTCCACTATGGGCCCCTCTCTCCTAATGCGGTGAACCTCTCGGTGGGATAGGAAAAATCTTTTTCTAAGTTGTAAAATAAAGCCAAAACTTTAGGCAAGATGACTCATCTATTTTTAAAAGTGGCCAATTACAGTTCACTTTTAATACAACCTCTTTCGATGAAAATAATTAATTCATTTAAAAGATATAAATAATATTTAATTTACTTAAGGAAAAATATTTTATGTTTTTCAATTCAATGGCAATATATTTCAAATAAATACAATTTTAAGAATTAGAATTTTTAAAGAGAAATTAGATTATCAAGAAATGATTATATGCAATTTTAGTCAATTGAATTTGTTAGGCTTTTTTTAAGTAGGTGAAGCAAGTCAAAGTCAATGTTGGAAAAAAATTTAATTTAGGAATTATATTTCTAACAAACACTAAAAAATTAGACTACCAAAAGATTGATTGATACACATTTTGATTTATTAAGATCTTTTTCTTTGATTAATTGAGATAAGTCATAGTCAAGGTTTATTTAGAAAACAATTAAATTAGTAGTTGTGTTTTTATTGGAGAGAAAACAAAGTAATAGAGTCCAAACACATGATTTCAATTTATTTGGTGTTCCTTTCAATCTCAATTTCTAGGTGAGCCTCAAAAACAAAAATGAACCTCTTCAAACATTCTCCAACTTTTATAATACCAATTCTCCTTTTGAGATCAAACTTATGTGCATGGAAATTATTTGGATCATTTTTCATGGTGCAAATCTGACTCTCTTGTTCAATATTTAAAAATTTCACAAGTCTAAGACTTCATTTTAAATAATTGTAATTTAATATCTCCCATATCAAATCTTTCCAAAATGTACATATAAAACCAATATAATGTATGAATATAACACACCCTTACAATAGTGAAATACAAAATTATCTATATTTTTTTAAATATTAATTTATTTTGTGTCATTATGTTCACTTTTTTTTAATAGTAATAAGTTTTAATTAAAATTATTACCATACATATTATTATCAACTAAGTGAATAAGCTACATGTAAATATTTACCAGTTTCAAAACATAATTTAACCTTACTCTAGTAAGATTTTCCTATATCATAATATATTCATAGTAAAAATTATTCATATTTATTGAAGTGGAATGGTTTCATTTTAATAATTACGTAAATTTACTATATATTTTCTTGAATGCATATATAATTAAGATTTCCACAATAACACTACATGTTTAAAGTTAAGTGGATATTACTATTGCAAATATGAGAAAAGGCAAAAGTATAACAAGAGCTACATGGTAGTCATGTTCTTACCAAGAAAACAAGGATAAGTTTGTTTTCACAATAGCCTTTTTACTATAAGAAAAAGGGACACATATTAAGATTTTGTAAAATTTGAGCCAGTGATCTTCTTAAAGGGAATCTCAAAGATGAATTAGATATAGGAAACTTTGCATGCATTGAAGATGAGGACTCATCAGATGATGAAGTTATTATTAATAACTCTTTTGGTGGTGTTAATAATGCATTAGTACTATAAGTCTTCACTTTGGAGGTTGGTGGCACTAGAGAATGGAGGAATTTCCATCATCTCAAGTTAGCTTCTCAGTTTGAGATGATGCTTTACATGAGAAGCATTTTTTGCTTTAATTTCTTTCTTTTTCTTGTTATGGCTAACATATTTTAAGAATACATATATTGTTATGTTTTATTTTTGGAGATAGGTAAGGGGTTGTGTGAAGAACTCAATATGGATTGTTTCCCAAAGAGTTTACAAAAATTTGATCAAGGATTATACCTTTACGAGGGTCGAGGAGACAACTTGGAGGATGTTGTCTAATAATTATAGTCAAGACCAAGGATTATACCTTTACGAGGGTTGACCAAACAACTTGGAGGGTGGTTTTCTAAAAAATACAGTATGATTTTGGAGTTCAAAGGATGAAGAACTCAGGAATTCAGCTCAGAGCTTCCCCTTTTTGAGGGTTACAAGGAAACTTGGAGGAATTCTACTTGATTTAAGATTTGTTTCTTCAAAAGGAAAATCTTCTAAAAAATGTATACATATTTTGTAATCAGCCAAGTTTTGTTATATAAGCCTTAGGGGGGGGTCCTTAAGCAAGGTGTTTTTGTGGTTTCATGAATAATGTAATACGGGGGGAATGTTGGTGAATATATAACATTATGATCATCTTGATTACTCAACTGTCTAACTACCATTGTTCACCTACCTCTGTTCAGTAGCTTGTAGGTCACTTCTTCCACCTCTCTATATATGTAAATGTAGGCATCAAAAAAATTCATTGCTAGCAATTCATCGAAGGAAAATTTACCATCAATAATTCACCACCATGGAAAATTCATAGATGGAAAATTCACCGTCAAGTAAAATTTACCACTAGCAATTCACCTTAACATTTTTAATAAAATCAAGGTTTTGCTAGTAATGACTTTTAGTTGGTGGTGAATTTTTCATTGGTGAATTTTCCATGGTAGTGAATTACTAATGATGAATTTTCCTAGAGCCACAAATGTAATATTAAATCAAGTACATTTATATTTATTCTCATAGTTTCACACTAGAAAAAATGGTCATATGGACATAATATGTACACATCATTATAACATATTTTTATCTGGGTGAGTGGTTTTTCATGTTGTCTATTCTTTTTTAGGAGTACATATGTGAAGCATGGCATGGGATCTGTGGATTTATGATTGGACACTTGGATGATGATGTGTTTCAGAGGCTTGATCTTTCAGAAGTATCTATTGTAGCTTTCTAAACATGTGAATTTTTTATTACTCAATAATAAGATGGATTATGGATGCTTTTGGAGAATTAAATTTTTCCTTTTGATGGTTTTCCTAGTGCATTTATTTATTTCTCTTGTGGCTTATCTATTTGATCTATGTATTATGATTATTTTATAAGATTGTATCCATATTTTTGTCTCATGGGTTACATATGAAATGGATTAAATAAATTGGCTATTGATGTTTTATTTCCTATCATATCTCAATTCATATCCATATGTTTACCTTCTCTCTCTCTCTCTCATATATATATATATATATATATATATATATATATATATATATATATATATATATATATATATATATGTATATCATCTTTGGATAATTGGGACAAAATGGTTGTTTAAAATTTAGTATATATTTTCTCCACAACTCTTTCCATCTATATTTCCATCTTTATCTTTCACCTATTCTCTATTCTTTTATCAAATCTTCTGCTTCTCTCTATATGTACATCTATCTCTATCTCTTTAATTCTCTATCTCACTTTCATTATATATTCATTAATCTTTTGATTTTTTTCTCAATATGAAAAATTAAAATTATTTCACATCTTTAAATTTCTCTCCCTTTATATTTATTTTATACCCGATGTGAAAGGAAAAATTTTGTTTGATTTTATAGGGTAAAAGTACAAAGTTGTGTCACACTTTATAAAGGAAATGACCAATGCTAATCCAACTTTTAAACTTGAACCATTAAAAAGTGGCATATATGTTTTAAATTTTGAAATGATGTAAACTATTAAATATGTATTTTTTAGTATATTTTATGTTTGTATTTTCTCTTTTAAATATTTTTAACTAGTTTTTAATAAATTAACACTATAATTTAGTTTTTGATAAAATGCTAAAAATTGAAGTTGCATGAGATGTCAAACTTTTTATAGTAATTTTTTTTTTGTTTCAATTTTTTTTTGTGTATTTATAAATTGAAACTTTAGTGCATGTATATATTTTTTTCCAATTTTAATAAATTTATATTTTTTAATAAATATTAAAATGTGTCTAAATAAAAAAACAACTCTTTCCATCAGACATCAACTTTCATATTAAATATTTATTTAAAATTGAGAAAAAATATACCATCATGAAATAGATTCTTTATGTAGTGCATCATATTTTTTTCAATTTTTTTAATAAGTTTTAGTATTTTTTCCTTGGCTTGGTAATCAACCTAATATTTTGTGTTGATAACCTACTTTTAGTAAAAATAAATAATAAATAATAAATAATAATTAAACTATTAAAATAAATATATTTTTGAAAACTACACCTATGGATCTACAAAAGGAAATTTTTTTATTTAAAAAAAAATGTTATTTACATTACCGAGAGTTATTGAAACTCCAGGTTTTTCAAATAATTTTATTTTTTTGGTAAATTGGACTCAAAGTGGTACTCCATATACTTTTAGTCAACAATTTTAGTTGAAAAAGTTGTGGAAGTATCTAACTAAGCTATAATGAACCCTAATAGAGCATATGTTTGACCAAAATTGATTTCTAGTTATAAATACTTAAATTCAGTTGTGTTGATAAGTTTCCTAAAGTGTAACATAGGTTTGTGCTTTTACCCTATACTTGGGAGATAAAATAACAAACTTCAAACAATCTCATTCAAGGATAAACCCTAGAGATCTCAATCCTATGAAGAAAGGGGAAAGAGATCTGACAATAGGGTATTCCTAAGGTCTAATTGTAAACTAATGAGGGGTTCACCACCAAGCTAGTGCTTGGAAATGAAAATGTAATGCAAATAAAAATGCTTAAACCTTACATGATGCAATCTTTCACTAAATGACCTAGAAAAGCATGAAAAATAGAACATAGAACTATAAGATGGAATGTGTACACTTGGAAACCTAAAGAAGACTGATTGAAGCTTTCAAATGCTAAAAATACTAAAAATTTGGTACACTAGGACCCATATGCCAGTCTGGGTGTATCAGTCATAGATCAAGGTTTGTGGGAAGAAAATGAAATCTAGCAAAAGGATGTCTATAACTACAATATATGAAAAATGACCTAAATTGGGACTCATAGACCAAGACTAGCATATGAGTCCAATTAGGGTTTTGTAGAACTTCAAAGTCTAAATCTGGTCTTCAATTTCTACTCTGTCCTTCCCAATTGACTTTTAGATCTAAAACCCTAATTTTGGACCTGTAGATGACTTTTTTGAAGGTAACAACTGTCATGCCCATTATTTCAAGCGCAAAAATAAAACCATTACACTCAAACACATTTTTTATTTTTTTATTTTTACACAAAAGACATTTTCATGAATATTATATTTATCATAAATAATACTATATAAATATTATCCATAAATAAACATGTCAATTTATTGTTATTATTAATTAACTTTAATTTTAACATTAACCATATTAAGATGAATATATGTTTATTTGAATATGAATATATATATATATATATCCTATCCTTCTTTTAAAAAAATATTAACTAATAAAATAAAATACTTTTAGATTTTCTTAGGTCCCCACTTTATATTCCCTTATTTATTTATTCGATGACTTTTCTTTTAACATAAATTTAACATACTTAGAATCTCCCATTTTCTTTTTCTTTTTTTTAAATTCTCTTTACATATGGAGAGTTTTAAAACTTATAAAGTATCTTTATAAGAAGGCATGCTAGTTTCAAGTGCCCAAGACTTTTGTCTTAAATAGTAGACTTTAATCTATTGCTGAATTGCTACTTTTGTTCACACTCACCTTACTAATATTTAAGTGGTAAAGTCTAACGTTTCAATTAGAGACTTGAAAACACTTGATCAAACTAACGTTTAAAAAAGCTTGCCCACTCCAACTTAAGATTTCTGTAATAAAATAAATATTTTTAGACTCCCATTTCAAGGATCTGGTAGATTAATAAAAAAAGAAATTTACAAAATAGAAAGAAATTATAAAAGATGCTTTTATTTTATTTAAGAATATAAGTTGCCCAAAAACTAATAATTAACTAATATCAATTATTAATGTTACTTATTATTTTTGTGGAATTCCTAATTTCTCTTACTCAAATGAACTGATATGTGCAGCATATATTATTTTATACTTTTGTTGTAGCCAACATCAAGTATGCTTTCTTTTATATTCTAAGAACATAATAGTCCAGTCATTCTGATTTAATGGGTGTTTGTTGTAGGAATAGAAAAATAAGTAAATAAATAAATAGAGTTGGTATACAAAATGATTTACATTTACAGAAAAGAAGGTAATTATTACAATCAAATCTAACTTTAATACCAGAGGCACATTAACCAGACTAGTTCATTTGAGAGTTTGTAATTTCAAGGGCACCATCCTCAATACAAGCTTGTTAATTTACCTATGATTTACTAAGTACCCACATGTACACAAAAAGCCAATATTTTGATTTTTTTGTAATCAATTTAAATCCACTATCTGAGTTATTTCAAAACCCCCAAATAAATTTACCATAACAGTTATCAAGGTAAATAGGGACATTCAAGAGAGTACATTTATCTTACTTCTCAATAAAACTAAAATTTAAATAAGATAAAGTGAGGAGAAGCATTATGATCTCTATTATAAGCTATGGTTGATTTATATTCTCCTAACAATATCTTTTATCATGCAGATTTTAGTTGAATACAAAGTGTGAAATTTCCAAGAAACCCATAATATAAACACTTGTACACTTCCATACATGCACTTGCCCCTGTTCACAAGTATGTCCTAAATTACAACTTTCATCCAAATTTCTTTCAAGGGTATAAGTAGTTATTTCCCTGTTTAATACAGTACTGTTTATATGGAATCTTGAAGGTGAGAAGATGGTGAAGACTTTCCAGCTACAGCTAACAAAGCTAACAAACATGCAACTCAATCCAGTCAATGGGAAGGGAAAAGCTCACCACCCTTCCATATTGGTATCATCAAGCTACTGAGAGCTCTAGCCAACCCCCGAGCCAAGAGTAACCACCAAGGACCCTCAAAATAGGTTTATGTGATCAGGAATTTCAAACACAAACCCAACATCTAGGTTTATCACAGATTTATCACAGAAGGAAGATAACCAACACATGGCAAGGATAATATCATCACCAAGGAATACTACACTATTACCAAAGTATGTTACAACAAAAATACTCTTAACTCCCTACTCCTTAACACTTGCGACAACAACACAAACAACCACCACATAGATTTTGCAACAGTAACCACAATATTTGCAATCGAAACAACAAAAGGATTACAACATATGTCTCCTACCTCTCACTGGCAATGCCTCCATTTTTCCTCTGCATTGTCTCCATTTCTCCTCCTCCTTCTAACCTCCAATTTTTTTTCCAGCCAACTCCCCCCTTAAAATAATACCTAAAAGGTATTTTTTATCTCCACCACTAATGCCCTAACCCTAAACATCGAGGTAGGGATTTGAAATTTTCCTTAATATAACTTTAAACATGACTTAAAAAGAACTATATGGCTACACTCTTTACACTCCGTTCAAAACACAAATATGCACTTTTCTAACAACTTAAAACAATTGTTGGTCCATGCAAGCTGCAACAACTTAAAACAATTACTAGTCCACACAAGACGTAATACATTACTCAACTACCACGTAATTAACACATAACTTCATAGTGAGGTAGGATAGGATGATTAGGGTCCTGGTGATCCTCTCGCCTTCCTATGACTGTTTAATAGTCCTGCACACTTTCACCATTGTCAATACTCTAAAAAGAAATAATTTTGCACCATTTTCAATACTTTAAAAAGAAATAATTTAAATGACAATTTTGAAATCAAAATATTAATTGGAAGATAATTAAATTTTCTCACCATGATCATGCTTATTGTAGACTACATGAATGATTGTAGCCCAAAATTTCCAATGTTTGAACACAACTCCTTGCCACTAGATGTTAGCAATTTATAACACTAATTGTACACATAGTAGTTTAAATTCAACATCAATATTCAAAAAGGAATACTCGAGTTCCCAAAATAACATTCTTATATATATAATTTCACTTTCACTTCTAAAACGACCACTAAGCTAGGAGTATTTTTATTAAATAAATAAATGATAATTTGTGTGACGATTCCTTGATCAACCATAACATAACTATATACACTTCCTCCAATTCAATAGCTTCTCTATATTATTTAAATATGCAACTAGCTAGAGAGACAACAATACATTAGCAATGACATTTCAAATAACTACTTTAGTAATCTCAAGAATTTGCACTACACACTTCCTCCAATTTCAATAGCTTCTCTATATTATTTAAATATGCAACTAGCTAGAGAGACAACAATACATTAGCAATGACATTTCAAATAACTACTTTAGAATTCTCAAGAATTTGCACTACACATTTGGCATAATGAATTTTTATGGAAATTTGACCCCTCCTTGACAATATTGAAGAGTCACAATTGATTCAATATTAGTAAATAATAACTTGTAGAATACCTTTATTTCCATTCTAATCACAAAGTAATCGATCATATAGGGAAATAGTACTTATCTTAGATTACTATTTCTCCATGATACATACAACCCTTGCTAATTGAACTATCTTACATATGACACTAACATGATGTGCATCTAGATTCATGAAATGGGATCTAACGTCTATTGATACAAATTATAAATCTTTTAGTCACTTTGCATGATAAGGTCTCAAGAACTAAATGAATGGTACCCAACAATCATATAAACATCCAGTGATATTAGCCACATACTATCACCTTAATTATGAATCAAAACCATGTATATTGCATGTTCGACACTAATTCTAGGTTGTATAATCTATTCCTTTGATTCAAGTAATGATTGCTGAAAGGGATTTCTTACCAATGGTACCATTAGAGTACTTACAACTACTATACAACAAGGCAGGGTCTTACATCCCCCTCCCCTTAGCTTAGACTTCCTCCTGGAAGTCACTAAGGTCTAAGGACATAACCTAAATATGAAAATGCATAGAAATTTATGAATATACTAATTACTTCATTTCTTGATGAAAGAATCAAAATATTCACTAAAAGTAGACATTAGAGACAATCCTCCTAAGAAGTAAACATTCAAATACTTAGAGAAAAAATTCTCACAATAGCACATTTATCAGATATGCACTCAAGTTAACAATTTCCAACAACCATCCATGTAGCTCCAGTTTTATCAACAATGTAACCATCTTTAAATTACATAAAACACTATCTAAATGAATTCATAACCTTTGATCCACTTCAAAATCTCTTTTCATTGTAAACATCACTCATGATGTTAGAAATTGTTCTTGTTTTAATGGCCAATCATGACCCAAAATTTTTAGTTGCACATTTTTCCAAATATGTCCTTAAGAGAACAATTTACATTAAAACCATGTCACTCATACCATGTCTCGAGGAATTTTAGCTCTACATCATTGTTACTATCTTTTTCACATAGTTTATAGGCATGCCACATCGCAATTACTTACAATTTCACATGTACTCACAATAGTAGCAAGGATGCTCTTCCGAAACTAGGTGAGCATATCCTCAACAACCACAACATTTACAACATAAGGCTCACACAATGGGGTTTACAAGGATGGATATTGTTGGGTACCATAGCCATTAGGAAAGATGGTCTCGAGGTCCTTCTCTAAGGACTCCTCCATATAGATAAAAACAATCATAGAATGAGGGGAAGAATGGATTAATGACCATCCCATACTGGTCCCATTTACAATCCCCTTTCAAAATAATTCCCCAGCGCATCTACTCCCCTATACAACCTACCAGGGAACCCCCCGGGATATGGCAGTTTACAGATTTCACATTACACCACACATGCCAGCAATTTGCAAACAAGGAGAAAGCCTCAAACTGAGTAATCATAAGCTCACAAACTAAAGTTCCAATAAAACTCCCAAAGAGGAAACTATAAATTCAAGAGAAAAATAAATTAAAGATCAATTGTAGCTACATTGTAACATTCCAATCTTAATTCAAAAATGAATTTAAACAAGTCCTTGAGGAAATTTGGACTACCACAACCTTCAAATGGCTAAATAGCCCAAAAAAATAAATGTAAAATTCCACACTGCTGGCACATAATATAATAAAACATCAATCAAGAATTATCAATAATTTGTATTTCAACAATAAAATTTACACATTACGATCACCATGTGACTTTGTTAAGCCACCTAAGGGGAGGAGGGGAATGGTGGTTCTCTAACCACGTGTAAAAGCATGCCATAATTGGTGGTCCTTGACCACATAAATATGAATAACTGGTGGTCCCTGACCACATAAATATGAATCGGTGGAGGTCCCTGACCACATAAATATGAATAACTAGTGGTCCCTGACCACCAAAATATGAATCACTGGTGGTCCCTGACCACATAAATATTAACTGGTGGTCCCTGACCACATATATACCAATCACTGGTGGTACTTGACCACATAAATATGAATAACTAGTGGTCCATGTAATTCCATCCTTTACCCATGTGTTATATACATCAAGGAATAGGTTTTCACTATGAACCAACAAGTGTGGCTCTCATATGTGGGGGAGTAGGCCATGGTCAACATCCATGGGAGGATTACAATGACTCGACATAGATCCTTTATCAGGATTAGGGACAACTCCCTGAGTTTGTAATTTCCCAATGGGAGAACATGTGCCTCTCAACCCCTATTTACACTAGCTGGCATTGCACTCCCGTAAGGGGGAAACCATACACTAGGGGTACACATTCAACATAAAAATAAAACTAGCACAAAGGAATACATCACATTCCATTTAATAGATACATACTTAACATGTTTACATAAATTCACAACTAGCTAGTTTGTATAACGACCATCACAAAGGGTACACATAGGGGATCATACTAGACGTCCACCCACCCTTACCCCAAGTTGTATATCCAGTATCACATACTTGGGAACAACACATTTACAGGGTTTCCACTTGACATGTCACAACACAATACACTTTATGTAGTTCACCACACCATAACACAACATAACACAAATGTTGTTACACCCTCACACACTCTGGTTACTTTACAACATGATCACTTTGTCAAACCATTTTGTTAAAATCTTCTTATTTTTATAAATAAAAGAATTTTTGTTTAGATGATACATAAATATAGCATAGGTATTACTCAAATTTCATAGAAATGGGAATATACATGGTGCATCACACTTTTACCTTATAAATTTGTACCTACAGTTTCACATCTAGCCAAGCTAAGTCTCCATGTTTGGAACTAGCTTTGTGTCCAATTTTGTTTGGCTCGAGTTGTTATGTCTACTAATGAGTCTAGATAAAGGAAATTTTCATTCTAGTTTACACAACCTGTTGCAAAGAGTTTCACAGTTACAAATTAATTTTACTACCATCATCTTTTGGAACATTGCTTTAGAAGGAAATATTATCATTAGTGCATAAGATACATGATAATTTACTAAAAAATAGCTTATTGTAACACATTAGCCTTCATATGTCTTTACAATTTTTCACTTTATATCCAAAGATTGAGTCATCTAACACTTGCCATATTCTTCATTTTCATGATCAAAATTCCCTCCAACTTTATAAGACATAAAGGAAAACCAAGAAGTCGAAAGTACTAGAAATTTAACTAGCATAAATTTTCCTTGCTTATACTCGTGTATACATTCTTTTTGGTGAATACAATCTAGGGATAGTAACACACAACGATAGTATAAATTTTACTTGCCTATTTTAATGCCTCCTATTTATATGCTTTAATCCAACATTCACATAATTCACCATACTCAGACATAATTCATTACTTGAATAAAAATGAAACTAACAATTAATTAACTAGAATGCGAGAGAATTCTACAAATTTTAAGTACAACACCCACTCACTTACGTTACTAATTTCTTTCTAACATCTAAGCTTTCTATTCTTGCACTATCAAGTCTCTAGTCCTTGGAAATGCATAGGAAAAGAAAAATGAATAACATTCCATAGTATTTTAATTACAAATCCACATTTAACCAAGTCCTTCCAAAAGAAGTCTAAAATTTAACTAACTAACAAGGGACTCATTTAACACCACATTAGCTAGCCTTCAACTCTCATATCCTAGTTATGATGTTCTGTGCATTTTCATCTTTAATTTGAACCTAGGAAATCATGTTCTTTTTCTTGCTACTTAGTCTTTAACAATAGAGCATAACAGTTGGGTCATTTTTATAGTCCCCTTAAATATTCTAGGTAATCATTTGCTTAGGAACGTACTTAAGCAAGTTTCTAGTTTCACCATTTACTTTAAAATAAGGTAAAACTTTATCTATTTATCTAAATCAGATTTTCAACACAAAACAAGGTCGCAAGTTGTGGATTTTATTGAAAATGCAAATGGAAAGCAATATAGAGTCTCGTTCCAGTCCTTGGAGCTAACTAGCCAAAAAATTTATGGAGTTCGGCTGTATACCTCTCAATAGCATTTTCTGAAAATTACAAGAGCCCTTTCAATAGAAATCCATTTTTTTGCGCATAACCTACAATTATGAGACCACATTTCTGGGATGCATTCTGTCTCGCATGCCTTGCCTATGCATCCACATTTTTGCATATATATCTACCAGGGCAGCTGTAACTATAGCATTTGGAAAAGTATATCCAGAATGCCTTGATCGACACCCATACCTTGTTCCAAAGCTCTCATCTTGGCGCAGGCAGAGTCGGTACTGGTAAAGGTTGAGGAACTTGTACCAGCGTGTTGTAATTTGTGCAAGACCTGGGGGTACTCAACCAACTAGATGCAAATGCTAATGCATTCGGGGAGAAACTATATATCACAAATGCAAATGTTGAGGTTGGTCTGTTCACCACAATTACAACCACATTTTTGTATGTGAATAGCGCATTTGTTTTCTTTGGATTGCTTGTTTTAGTCGTTTGTTGCTTGTATATTTTATTTTCAGTAGAAAAATAAAATAAAAATTGAAGCATTGGATTTCTTGTTTTTGTGCTAGGCGTATTTAATTTTGAGTTCCAAATAATGACCCTGAAAGCATAGATCTATTTATTGGAGTTTACATTAAGTCACAATTGTTATGCATGAAACCAACAGGCAAATTAATTAAAGAAAAAGGTATAGAAGGCATAATTTTAGAGTTTGTCTGAAACAAGAGGGAAAATATTTAGGTAATGGCTGAAATAAATATTGGAAACAACAGGATCAAGCCTACACAAGTTAAGCAGTTAAAGTGTAAAAATACTACACAAAGATTAAAATACCAAAGATACCCTCACACTTCAACCTATAGTATTGAGTCACCAATCTCATGCCGATAGCAAGGAAACACAAAAGATTAGGTAATTTTATTAAGTGCATTGTGCAGTTTCTCTACACATGTCAAACAACCCCACAAATCCAAAGTTGAAGGGAAAAACACTGTGCATAGTGTAAAACAAGAGTTGTGCTGCAGCTACAGTCCCTGCCAGATTGGATCTAAATGAAAGCTAAAATGTATTGTTGATGAGTGTGGATAAGTTCATTATTGCTGTTGTTTTTGAAGTCACTATTGCTAAGGGTTGTGTGCATCATCCTGTTGTTTTAGAATAATTCTCTGATCATCTTATATGTGTGGGTCTAGTCATGATCCTTTCCCTTGAACTATTATTACCTATTATTTTCATGTGGAGAGGTGTTAGTGGCTTGTGATTGAAGTTGTTGTTAAGCCATTTTTGTAACCTAGAATTTATATTCCTTGTTATCCAACCATGTGGGAGATGGTTGAAGTCTAGTTGTCGAACTACGGTTCCTCTGCGAATCATATACATAGGCAAGGCTGTCAGAGATGAGCCCCCGAGGAATTAGGTCTAGCCCCTAGGCTTGTTCTCTTATTGAATATACTTAAAGATACTATTGAAATATATATTATATGCAACCTTGCAGATGAGAGGAAAACTCCAACAACTTTCTCCAACCTTGCAACCTAATTTTCAAGGGATCTTCAGGCTCCAAGACACCTAGATCTGCAATCACACATCAAAGAGAAGAAAGATTTGTTGTTTGTTAGAGGAGAGGGGTTTTCCTAGGTTAAACCTATTTTAGGTAATTAAACCAAATGATGAGATAATGAAACAAGGACATGAAACATGAAAAATGATACCTTGAATAATGTCTTATAAATGTGCAATCTAACATGAAATGTCCATGATGGATTTAGATCTAGATCTTGAGATAAGTGTAGAACAAATATGCTTGACCTTGGATCTTGAATGCCACATCACAACACTAGCTCAATAACATCTTTGATCCTTGATAACCTTGACATGATGATAGATATTCAATGGCTACAAAAAATGATGAATAATTTTCCCATAAATGCCTTAGAAATGATCATGAGTGCTCTCTTAATGATCTTGTGATGTCTTGGAATGCTTCAATCTTGATTTCTTGACTTGAAATCATGAATGATTAATCTTGCTTAGGTGAAATAATAATTTGAGACCTCATTTATATAGGAAATTGATCTAATATCCCATTTATTAGATCCCGAAGCCTGACATACATGAAATTTGAACTTAAAACCAAGATTTTCTTGCTCAAAACTTGAAAAAAGGGGGAAATGGGACTCATATTCCCAAGGTGGAATATGGATCCCACAAGAACTTTTTGGAGAGATAAAGTGTTGGGGAGATGAGAAATTAAGTTTATTTGGTGTCCTATGTTGGAATTTTAGATGAAATATGTCTCAGGATGCATAATATAGGGTCTTAAGGGCCTATTAATGATGATATAAAGAGCATAAATGTAATAGGGCTAAAAACTCAATGTGGAAGTGTTAATAAATATACTTTAAAACATCAAATTAAGGAAAAAAGAGGTCTATTTAGATTAAAAGGGTCCTGAATCCAATGTGAATGTATTCAACACATTACAACACTAGATTAAGGAAACATTAGGTCCAAGGGCCTTAAATTTAATGTGAATGTATAAATGAATATACTAATCAAGGAAAAGTTAAGTTTATTTAGCTTAAAAGGGCCCTAAATCAAATGTGAATGTGTAAAACACATTACAACACTAGATGAAGGTGACACTAGGCCATTTTAATGTTAACCATTTTCAAATTAACTGTCAAAATGTAAATGATGATATTTTAAAACACTACATTTAGCCCCCACTTTAGTGAGAGGGTGAACTTGCTTCAAACTCACACTAAAGTATACATTAAAGAGGGGTTCAATTGTACCAATGTGAATGGTCTAGGATAAAAAAGATAGAGGTAACCAAGCCCCCAAGATTTGAGATCCTATGTCAAACCAACATAAGCACAAAAGGACACACACAAGGTGTATAATATGCAACATCAAGATACATGTTTATGCAATGTCAATAAAAAGAGAGAAAAATAAAATTAAGCACAAATAAGAAGAGGTGGATCAAGCCTTGGATCAGATCTAAGATGTTTATTCAAAGATGTGTGCTCACTCTTGGGTAACAAAACATTAGGATATCTATTGGGTGAGAAATCCAAGAGGGTGATACACATACACATGTGGCTGGTATGTGCTCACACATACGTGTGAGTAGTTAAGGAAATGCATGCCTTCGTTTGGCTTCCCATCAAACCATACGAAAGTTATACCTCTTAAGAAATTTGATAAGGTAGCACACAACATTGAACTACAAGCTTCATGACAAGCAAAGCTTCATATGCTTGATATTGATCAACAAACAAGATGGCTCTATAGGCATGCAAAGTGTATTATTCAAGGTGGCCATATAATAGTTTTTGTAACTGAAAAATAGTATAATATACACTCAAAGGGATTTTACTTAGTCCATGTAAGGTCTCTTCTTAAGGAATATTCTTCCTAGTTTCTCCAAGAGAGGACAAGTCAAAGAAATATCATGCTCTCAGATGAACTAAAGCCCAATGACACCACCATGAAAAGGACGCATCACAAGAAGAAATAAAATTGCACATTGAAACATGAGTGTCAATGTATGCCCCCACATTAAAGAAATTACTAACACCATTACTGTGAGAAATTTCTTTAAAGTAGAAGAATACTTGAGAGATTACTCAGAAATCCCTATGCTAAGTCATATTTTTTTCAATGAACTACACTATGAATGGGTATGTAACATGCAAGCCATATTAAGGCATGTGGTCCACATCCCAAGCTTGTTCTTAAATGTACATGAAAGATGGTCAGCTAGCCAAAAGAGACAATGACAAGTGACATATGAGGAAAAGGATGCCTAATCCCTTGCCCCACCTAGTGAAGGACAAGGATGAGATCAAAAGGATGAAAATAAGTTTTAATTAGAGGAAATAGGTGCTTCAACATAAGGAAGAGTATCACAGTCCCTAAGATGTTGAATTCTATCACTTAAAGCCTTACATTCATTAGTAGAATGACCATGAACTCTATGATATGCACAAAATTAACTTTTGTAGTAAAATTTCTTTCTTGCTCTTGGAGGGAGATATATCAAATAATCTTGGAGAAGTCTCGACAAGATACTCTCTTGATAATGGTAGAATATTTTCCTTTATTTTTTGAAAAAGATATCTCTTGCTTACTAACAGATGTCACATTTACGCAAGACTCTTTAGATTATGAGATTTTTTCCTCTCCTTTATAGGAGGGTGTAAAATCCATCAAATTCAAATCACTAGTGTTTTGTGCGATGGAATTGACATTAAGTGAAGGTTTTTTTGTTTCTTTCATTTATTTCAAAGGAAAAAAACCCATACCACTAGTGTCTATCAATTTAGGATGTACTAATGTTAAAGTTGGCATAGAAGAATCTTTTGTAAGAGTGTTGATATTAAGTGAAGGCTTGTTTCTTTCTTCCTTTCAAAGAACATTAACCAAGACTAGTGGTCTTTTCTTGCATGTGAGGCTCTATAGGTACATGGATACCTTGTTCTCTAGCACCAAATCCTTTTCCACTATATCCTAGTTGTTTCATTATTTCATAACCTATTCTATAAAGCTTTTTCATTTCTTTTGGATTTAGTGATTATTCATAGTGAAGTTCATCAAAGTTTGTTCTATAATTTGTTTCTTCTTCTCAAGTGGTTGAGGTGGATGCTTTTGAAGGGTCTTCTGAATTTGTGCTGACATTACTACTTTTTCTTTTCCCTTTTTAGAGTCTTTGTTTATGATCTTGTATTCTCCGATGAATGTTGGTTCAAATTCTAAGGAATCCCAATAATCTTCTAATAGCTTTGTGACTTCCTCAATATGTTTCTCTTTTCCTTTCTATTGCATGGGTTCCACTTGTGTACTTGGTGTTAATGTTTCCAAAGGATTTCCCTTGCCTTTTTTTGTGTTTAAACAACTATTTCAGTCAAGGTTAGCTTTGAGTGTGTACACTTTGTTGTTGTAAATATAATTCATTTTACGATGAAGAGTAGAAGGCACCCCATTTATTGCATGAATCCATAGTCTTCCTAGGATAAAATTATATGAAATATCATGAGGCATAGCATGGATTAGTGTTTCTAATGTGGCCTTTCTAGTTGTAATAGATAAAGTGATCACACCAAGTAGTTATTTTCCTACATGATCAAATCCATGAATAGATAAAGAATCAGGATGAATTTTTTATTTATCCATACCAAGCCTATCCAAAAGGTTTACACTAAACATATTAAGAGCAGAGCCATTGTTGACAAGGTTTCACTTTATTCCTATTCTATTGTATCTAGCTATTATCATGAAAGCATCATTTTTTTTTTGTACTTGGACGAAGGAGGGAGTTCACTTTGATGAGAAACAATGTCAGAATTTATTCCTTGAATCATGGTTGCTATGTCATTTGGTTGCACATTAGAAGGGATAGTAACTTGTTGTAAAGAATTTTGAATCATGTTATGATAATGAGGGGAAGCTTGAATAAGGTCCCATAATGATATTTTAGTAGGATTATTCTTGAGTTGTTCAAAAAGGTCATACTCCTTTCCAATTTGTGAAGGTAAATGAGGAGGACTTGATAAGATTGGGTTAGGAAATGGGAGGGATGTTGGAGGTGTTTATCTTGGTTTTAGATTATCTCTAGTGTTATATGTATGAGAAATGTTATTATGACTCAACTATTGCGCCACATTTTTTTTAAGTGGGTATAGGATAAGTTCGGGTTTGTTTTGAGTTTGAGGTTTGTGTGAAGGTGAGTAAAGGATGAGTTGAGGTTAAATAATATTAACATCCCTTAATGAAGGAGAGTCTAATGTTACTTCATAATATTCATCTAAGGACACTATATCACTATTCTCAATGATATTCTTTTATTGCACCATGATATCCTCTCTAGGACAGTTTTTAGGAAAACTACAAGATAGATGTTCATGAAATTCAAAGGTTGGTTCTGTGGATGCTAAAAATATGCATTTTGGTTAAAATCCTAACACACACAAAGCATGATTAGTATTTTAAAACAAAACCAACAATCAACATCCCTATGAAATAACTCCACATGCTAATAATGCAATCAAAACAACAAAGATTTAGATAGATAAATTGAAATCATATAATAAAACATGGAGAAAATTATATCTTATAGTGGATTGGTGCTATTGTGGAAAATAGCCCTTTCCCAATCCTTGCTAAGATAAGCTAAATGATATAGTGCCAATGATGATGATGATGGATTGATGGTGGGAAAAAATAGTTATCTTGAAGAGAGTGACTTTACATGAATGATTGTGGAGTTGTGGAGGATTTGATTAAGAATGAAGCCTCTATTTGTAGATTCTCAAATGCTAAGAGTGCTCATAAGAGAGCAGTGTGGCATAAAAAACAAGCCAATGAAAAGAGGCCACTTGTCATGATGTCATAGGTTGATGGATGTGCAAGATTTGGGAAATGTGCCCAAGAGGGAGAAATTTCAAATTTGAATTTGAGAGTTAATGCTTAGTTTGACCTTTGCAAGGGACATGTAAGAGACATTAATTGATTTGTTGGATGTACATGTCCACTTGATTTTGAATTCAAAATTGAGGGAATATTCCTCAAAGATGCCATGTTGAGTGAAAATGATGATTTTAATAAATCAATAAATTGATTTATTTGTGCAAGTGGGATTATCTAGAGGATGTGATGGGTGGTTAGGTTAGGCTAATTAGGATTAGATTAGTTTAATGATGATTAGGATGCTTTTGAATTTTATGACTTAAATATTTGATTTATTTAAATCAGAAAAGATGGAATATACATTTGGATTTCAATTTAATGAATGTTTCATTTATTTCATTAATGGGATGATGCTTGATTTATTTAAATGAATAACCTTAGGACTAAAGACCTGATTTACTTGGTGAATGGATTTGTTGTGTTTGATTTATTTAACAAGTGGATGAACGTGAATTGGGTGCATGATGTTAATTTCACGTGTCTACATTTTTCCCCTCTTTGAAGCAATGTACTGGTTGCGTTGGTGATGAGCTTAAAATACACTCATAGTTTGGATGTTATGATAAAATTTTAATGCCTTTACTTTTGTTACTTTGTGGTTGTTTAAACTCTGTTGAAACCTTTTTATTGGGGTATCATGTAGCAAAATACTTTCATATTCTTGTAGCTTATTGTGTTGACTTGATTACATTTATTGCCCCGTTGACTCCCTAAATGACTGGTATACCATATAGAGTTTTTGAATGATGAAATAGATTTAAATGTTTGATTAATGAATGGATATTGTGCATGTTCCATACACCTTTTCTTTTGCATTTGTTACCTTTTTTTTCGCAGGTTGTTGAAGAATGATTGAGTCAAGCGCAACCAATCTCGGCCTTGCAGTAAAATCCATTTCCTGCATGACTTCGAGGAAGCTCCGACGAGGACTCTTTGACTGAAACCGTTGGGAAATATTTTTAGTGACAGTCAACCTGGAAAGAGTGGAGAACTAGATTCTCTCTAGATCAGGTTGAATGCATAAATTCATTTATGTAGTTTGTTCCTTGATTTTGGGATACACTTTACTTCCACATCTTTCTTTGATAGGGTTAGTTAATTAGTTGCTCTCCTGATTTTAAATAATGTACTCCTCCTGCGCGAGTAAAAAAGAGGAGATGATAGATAGAGTAAGATAGAAACAGAGTAGCAGATATCATGTAAGAGTCAGTATGATAATGAAAAGCAGAATATGTTTGACAAGAGATAGAGTTTGTTGTTAGTTTCCATTTCAATAAAAAAATGTATATCATTCTGTTTTCATGAATAAAGTTCAATGAAGTTCTGAGTTTAGCACCTGCGTAATCAGTAGATGCTTGCTAAGGGGGCCCACTTAGTAAGTATCTGTAGCTAGTTAGTTAGTTGTTCTTTCTTGTTGATCATTAGTTAGCTTTCATCTCTGAAGTTTTCATACAAACTCAGTCTTATATTTCTCCTGTAGAATAGAGAGTCCATCCCTGTGACTGTTCCTACAGCATAAGGCTAGTTCAGAGTTTGTGTTTCAATCATAGCTGTTATGGTTTTTGTTTCAATCAAGTCGTAGTTAAGTTAAAGAATTTTGCATTACCTTCCTATGGCATGGATATAATTCCTTTCTAGTATTTATTTTCTGCTAAGATTTCACCTAAACTAGTTCTTAGTGCATATATTTTTCCACGCCATTTCAAGTATACGTCCCCTTGTTTGACAAGTAAATGAATGTCCACAAAGAGATATTAGTCACCTGTCAGAATGTCCAATTCCTAGGAAAGGTTCTACTATGATTTTCATATCCTTTTGTGGGCGTGACCATTTTTGGCGCCGTTGCCAGGGATGGCATCCAGCTAGGAATTTGTCAGAAGTCATTTTTAGCTCTAGTTTAGTTTGTTAGTCAAAAAATTTGAAAATATTTCAAGCCACTATTCATATCATATTGCATGCATAGAAGAAGAAGAGACGCACTAGGAAGGTTCCTCCCTGAAAACCTATTTGTTGAACTACCATTTGACCCAGCTGATAATGAACCTGAGGAAAATCCATTCGCCCTGTTATTCTAGCAAGCAGACATGGCAAATAACCCACCTAATAATCCACCTCTTGCTTTTGAGTTTCCCATTGTTCCCCAATGAGATACTAACAATCTTAAGAATATACCTTCTTCACTACTTCCAAAATTCTATGGCCTAGTCACAGAGGACCCTGAAACTTTTCTGTTTGAATTTGATGTCCTCTATCATAGTTATGACTACAACACAGATGCTCATAAACTAAAGTTATTTCCTTCCACCTTGAAGGAGGGAGCTCTCAGATGGTTCATGAGTCTAGGAAGAGGTGTCATTGATAGTTGGGCCGCCATGTAGATGAAATTCCTTGAAAAGTATAAGGAATATTGTAAGAGTGCCAGCAAAGGTAATGACATATTCTGAATTCAACAGAAGGAGGATGAAAGTCTAGAAGATTATATTTTGAGATTTTTTTTTTCACTAAAGAGGAACTCAAACCATAATCTCAATGAGGACTCTCAGAAACTACTCTTTCTAAGAGGAATCAGTGATGCCTGTATAGACACCCTGGACCTGATGGGAGGAGGTGATATAACCCAACTACCTTGGGAAGATATAAAGAAAATATGTCTTAACTATTCTCGAACAACAGTTAAAAAAGGTCGAGGTCATCATGCTACATTAGGGAAGTCTTCTTCTAGTGGAGTTTCTCAGATGGAGATAACAAATTTTATGTCTGACTTCAAACAGGACATCATTAATAATATGGCTACACAACTGGACACCATGCAAGCTCAGAAGAAACATGAGGAAGCTGAGGTAGTTTTGGCTGAGTTCTGTCCATACTGCAGATAGAAGAAGCATGACTACAGATGCAAGATGGTGGCTAATTTGGAAGCTAAGCAACTACCTACTGACTTCAAGCTAGTAGAAGGTGATTATGATCAAGTGTTCTTTGTTGCACAAAGGAGACTATGGGCCTAAAGACAAGGCATGCCTCAAGATCCTTTCACTTTTAGTAATCCTTATTCTGGCTATAATAACCAATGGCAACATGCATATGGACCATAACCACCCTGAAATCCACCTCAACCAAGTTGGCCTAATTATCAGACTTCACAATGGCAATCTCCTCAAGGAGGTTGGCAGCAGCCACAAGGGCAATGGATCCCACCTTTAGGAAATTGGCAGCAAAATCCTCAATGGAGGGGCCCTCTGCAATGGCAAAACCCATCCTCTGGATTCCTGGAGCTTCCACAGCCACAACCACAGCCCCTTATGCCACCTCCTACAACAACTATCACAAATCCTGGCCCTCAAAAGCAAATGCCTATGCATGCCTAGCCGTTGCCAAATCCCTATAATAAGCAACAGCAGCAACCACAACAGTCTACATATCTTGCCAAAGCCAACCAATATCAAGCTTATGCCTTAAATGTTAATGACATCCATTTGAGGTCTAGAACTACTTTACCTGCTCCAAAACTACCTCTAATTACTGAAATACTAGATTCTCCCCTTGAAGAATCTATTGCACCTGCTGATCCTACTGAGCATATGCCTATACCTGATATGGTTTCTAGGGAGCCTGCTTTGCAAAGTCAAGATAAACCACCTTTTCCTCAGAGGTTGCAAAGTACTGAATCTAAATCCATGGAAGAACCCACTTTTGACATTCTGGATCAGTTCAAGAATGTACAGATTCAAATCCCCTTATTTCAGGCTATTAAAGATGTTCCCATTTTTGGAAAAGCTATTAAAGAGGCATGTTTAAAGAAGCCTGGACGAAAAAGAAAGGATCCTCAAACAACTCATGTCTTAGGGAAATTGGCTAATATAATGTTGGGAAATGTAGTCATTCCAAAGTATATTGATCCTGGAAGTCCTATAGTGCAAATACATATAAATGACCAGATTGTAAAAAATGTTTTGATTGATTTAGGTGTTGCCATTAATGTCATGACAAAGCATACTATGGACTCCTTGAACATTTCAAACATTAGGTCTACGTCCACAGTTCTACAGCTTGCAGATAGCTCCACAGTTAAACCTGATGGGATGGTGGAAAATGTAATTGTCACTCTTAAATCTTGTGAGTATCCTGTTGATTTCATAATAATATCAGTTAAGACAACTTTAGGGGGGTATCCAGTTATCCTTGGTAGACCATGGTTAGCAACTGCTGATGCTTTTATAAGATTTCATTCTGGAGATATGACCATTTCTGATGGACAGTCCACAAAAAAATTGGCTTTGTATCTGCCTGCTAGACCTCAACCAGATTCATCCCAACTTGTTTGGCCAGATGTGGGGGAAGAAACTGAAGAAGCCAATTCTTTGGCTCAATTAATGATGCTTCAAAATGATCCATTCTCACAACTTCAGAATGAGGATGCTTTGCTTTTCCAAATTCTACAATTTAACTCTAATACAGGTAGTTCATCCGATCCAAATGGTAGTCATCTACAATGTTTCCTGCAACAACCAAATTTTGAAAGTACATTGCCTAAAATTCCAACGATTTTTCATAATTTTCTTCCACAAGAGGTACAAACATCACCTGTAGATTCCACGAGTAATCTCACGAAGCAGATAAAATTGTCTCCAGGTCATTGCTTGAATGTTAATAGCAAGCTGTTACAATCTCAACAGGATGACTTATTAAAAATGCTACAAGAACAGCATAAAGCTTTTGCATGGGAATATGGGGACATGCAAGGCATAGATCTTTGAGTTTGCACTCATAGGATATATATATCAAAGAAGATTGCTCACCAGTTAGACAACCTCAAAGAAGAATAAATCCAGCACTTAGAGAAATAGTTAAAGGTGAGCTTCAAAAGTTGTTTGATGCTGGTTTTATTTATCCAATCTCTGACATTCAATGGGTTTCTCCACTCGTCGTTGTCCCCAAGAAATGTGGAAAATAGAGAGTGTGTGTAGATTACAGAGAATTGAATAATGCCACTAAAAAGGATCACTTTCCACTACCTTTTATAGATCAAGTACTAGACTCACTGTCTGGCAAAAGATATTTTTCCTTTTTGGATGGTTACAGTGGATACAATCAGATAAAAATTGCCCTGAATATCAAGATAAGACCACTTTTACCTGTCCATGGGAACATTTGCTTATTCATTCTTTCCTTTTGGTCTATGCAATGTGCCAACAACATTCCAGAGAGCAGTAATTAGTATCTTTGCTGATATATCCCATGAATGTATGGAGATTTATATGGATGATTTCATTACCTATGGAGTCACATTTGAAGAAGCATTGGTGAATTTAGTAAAGGTATTGAAAAGGTGCAAAGAGAAAAATTTGTCTCTAAATAGTGAAAAGTGTTTTCTAATGATGGAAGAAGGTATTGTTTTAGGTCATCATGTTTCAAGGAATGGAATTCAGGTTGACCCTACCAAAATTGAAGTTATTCAGAATTTACAAACTCCTGTAAAACAAAAAGATGTCAAAAGTTTCCTTGGCCATGCAGGGTATTATAGAAGGTTTATAAAAGATTTCAGTAAAATTGCTAGCCCACTTTATGCCTTGTTAACTAAGGATTCTCAATTTGAGTGGATAGAGGCCTGTGAAAAATCCTTCCTGCAACTAAAAGACTTGCTTACTCAAGCCCCTATTCTTCAAGGTCCAAAATAGAATTTGCCTTTTCACATACATGTTGATGCCTCTGATTTTGGTATAGGAGCAGTTTTAAGTCAAAAATTCAATTCAATTGAGCATGCTATTTACTTCATCAACAAGAACCTTCAAGGTCCTGAGCTCAACTATACTGTTACAGAAAAGGAATTGCTCGCAGTAGTATATGCTTTGAATAAATTTAGGCATTATGTCACAGGTTATCAGATATTCATCCATACTTACCAAGCAACAATCAAGTATCTGATGAACAAACCTGCCATCTCTGGTAGGTTGGCACGATGGCTCATGTTATCACAAGAATTTGACATTACAATCATTGACAAACCAGGAAGAGCTAATGTTGTAGCTAAACTTTTATCAAGACTTCAATTAGCTGCACCTGTTAAACATGAGGTCATTGATGATAGGTTCTCGGATGAACACTTGTTTTCCATTGCTGCACATACACCATGGTATGCAGACATTGCCAATTGTCTAGCAGCAAACAAAATACCAGCTCATTTTTCTCCAAAATAAAAGAAATTGTTAACAAAGAAAAGTTTTAACTTTTCATGGTTCACAAATTATCTGTTTTATACTGGACTAGATCAAGTGATGTGAAGATGTGTAAGAGAAGATGAGACTTATGATATCTTGCATGCTTTCCATGATGAACCATGTGGGGGACATTTTACAGCAAAAAGAATGTCAATGAAGATTCTTACAACATGATACTATTGGCCAACATTACACAAGGATGCGGTGGCCTATACAAGGAAATGTGACAAATGCTAGCGTATGGGAAGACCAACTAAGTCAGATTAAATGCCACTATATCCGCAGGTCATACTCACCCTTTTTGATAAATGGGGGATGGATTTTGTAGGACCAATTGATCCACTATCAAATGGCAAGTCATATATTCTAGTTTGCACAGACTATGTAACAAAATGGGTCGAGGTAAAAGCTATGACTCATGCTCAAGATAACAAAATTGCTGAGTTTTTGTATGAATAAATTTTCACTCGATTTGGAGTTCCCAGAGAGCTCGTAACTAATCAGGGAGCTCAGTTCACATCGAATATGATCACTGCCCTAATGAATGACAATAAAATCAAACATAAGAAGTCCAGCTCCTATCATCCTCAAGCCAATGGCCAGGCGGAGGTAACAAATAGAGAAAATGAGGTGATCCTCACAAAGGCAGTGTAGATCCATAAAAAGGATTGGAGTAATAGACTTCTTGAAGCAGTTTGGGCCTACAGAACTACATTGAAGACAACAATTGGGTTTACACCTTTTGAACTACTTTATGGGAAAACAAGCATGTTACCTATAGAATTTGAGCACAAAAACTTAAGGATAGCTCTTGAACTCAATATAGACATATCTGAAGCACAAAAGGACCGTCTTCTGCAGCTAAATTCTTTGGATGAAATGAGAAAAGCCGCCCTACAGCACACAAAAGCAATCCAACAGCAAAGGAAGAAATGGCATGATCAACACATCAAAACAAGGAAATTTTCTGCTGGTGATTGGGCTCTGTTATATGATTCTAGATATCAAGAAAACTAGGGTAAGCTCACAACATGCTGGCTTGGCCCATATGAAGTTGAAAATGTGTTCAACAATGGAGTTGTACAGTTGCTGACAATTGATCTAGTTCATTTCAAATTGCTAGTTAATGGCCATCAACTCTGGTTATACCATAAAACAGTCTCAAAGGAAGAATTCATGCAACAATTCATTCAGGTTCCTCCCGCTACTCTTCCTGCAGCTCAAGGCTTTAACCTTTCTCCTCCAGCTTCACCGTAATTTTGAAAACGCATGCTCATAATAAAGGTTTTCTTTTTAGAAAGAAACCCCTTTTCTCCATTTTCATTTATCGCCCCCATATCACTTCTTTATCTTCCATCCATCCATCTCATCCATCCATTCCATCCATTCATCTCGTCCATCCATTTCACCCATCCACTTTATCCAGTCACATCATCCTTAATTAAGCTATCATTTCCAACTGTCAACTCATGTAGACGCCGTCATCTTTCTTCACACGTATGTGCAATTATCAAAGGTACGCCATATCTTTTATTATCGCATATTTGATTTGTTTTATTCTATTCATTTATTGCTATGCATGTACTAGTCATTATTACCTGATCTTTGCCTATTTTTTTAGTACATGTGAGGACACATGTCATACTCTCAGTAGGGGGTGGGGTAATCCACCTTTTAAAACATGTCTTTTCATCGCTGCCATAACTACACAAATAACCTTTCTTTAATATTTTTCTGGTACTTTCCAAATGTGATCACATGTCCTTCTTTATTGCATGTTTTTCTTGTAAATTACGATTAAAACTGCTTGTTCGAAAAGCTCATTTTTGGAAAAGAAGGAAATGTGATGGCACGACAGAAGAAAAACCAGAGCAGAAAGGGAAACAGAGAATTTGAATTTTTAGTAAGGAATTGAGTTCAGCTAGGGGAAAATTGTAAACATGGGTGGTCAGTTGGTGCGACATGAGCCTATAGCTCATGAGTTATTATTGCAAAATCCGTAAACAAGTCAAGCATTCAGCCTCTATGGATGGTTAAACTATTTCTTGAGCTTAAATTCTTTTGATGAGGAGGCTACTAAAGAATTTTTGAGAACCCTTTCTGAAGGGGAAGCTACTATATGGGGTCTAACGGTTGTTGCAACTGAAGACAGAATTGTTGAAATAACCGGGCTTCTAGCTGTTGGAGAAAACTTTTCTTCAGATGATGCAGCTGCTAGGCTGAATTTTCAATGCCCACTGATGGACCTTTAGAAGTCTCCAAGCAGGGTTGCAAGCGGGTATCATTGCCTCCTCCTTATTCAGAATACACTACTTACATAATCAAGTATTTGACCTGTGAAGGTCGTTTCTCTTACCTGCATTCTCATCATTTCAAATTATCAAGCCATATGAGGTATGGGTTAGTTGTAAATGTTCCAAATTTTTAGTTAACATTTCTAGAACAAAGTGCCCATGGAACCCAACAGGGGAAAGATAATTTTGTTGCTCACCATGGCCTTATCAAATTATTGATTGAGCGCTCTTTAAGAGATTTCTCACCTCTTTCCTGGCAACAATTCGTTGCTCAAAAGAGCTTGCAAATTCCATAACCCCTAGGGTACATAATCCACGGCCTCAAAAAAAGAAGAAGGAAATTGCGTCTACTAGTAGAACAGGGCAGGGGTCATCTACTCCTGTAGCACCTGGTCCTACAACTTTCACACCTGAATCCTTTGCTAGGGTACAAACTAGGTCTTCCACTAGGAGAGAGAAGGGTAAAACAAAGGCAAAAGGGTCCCCAGAATCTGACCCTCATTCTCAGAAAAGGCAATGTCCTTCTCCTGCAGCATCATCCCCTGTAGCCGTCTCTCCTACAACAACACCTGTTGCTATCACTAGTTCACCGTCATCCTCTGGTAGGGCAAAGCCCTTTGAGCAGACAAGAAAGAGGAAGGATACTAGAACGCCTCCTACAGCTGCATCAGTTCCAAGAAGAGTTTCCACAAGGAAACAATCTAAGACCTCTGACCCTGTTTCACCTCAACCAGAGGATATTGTAATTTTAGAAGGGTCTATTGAGTCTAAATTTAATGTTTCTCAGAATGTGTCCGAAAATGCTGCACAAAGTTCATTCGTTCCTGAAGAGGAACAAGTTGAGACAAAAGAAACACAGTATAATGAGCAAGGGTTACCAAATCTTGATGATTTAGCTACCGCTGCTATGCAGTTTTTAGAAGAAGCATAGTTTTCTCATCCGCAGCAACCAGAATTCATCTTGCAACAAGAGCAAGAATAGACTGAACAATTGAATGTGCCTAATGAAATTATATTTCACCCTACAATTTGTAAAGCCATTGTTGTGTATAAGAATTTTTTTTTAATTGAGTTTATGGAATATGTTAAAGCTAATTGGGAAACAGTTACATTGTAAACCCTGACTTTCTGACACATAGCCCAAACTGACATGCAACAAAGTCTATGGGAAGTAGAAAGGAAGAAATTGAAAAAGGAAATTGAAAGTCAGAAATAAGAAATTGTTGAGTTGAAAGCAAAAATGGACGAAATGTTAAAAGTAATTGGTCAAATTATGGAATGCAGACCACCACCCAGAGTTTATGCTCTGTCTTAAGGAACAGTTTTTATGGTTCCAATTGATGAAAATTTCGAGAAACCAAGATCCTATACTTCACACTACCAAAGAATTTTACAAAGCATACCAGGCAGCCCCTAACTGGTTAAGAAATTCTCTGTGTGAATTCTATTTACATGGCTTTTTAATTCCATTTGAAATAGAATGGAATCCTCTTCTGTACATTGGTGATATTCATTTGAGAGCATTTATGTCATGGGCAGCAAATGAGGAAAATTATGGCAGGCAGTGGGAAACATATGAGGAAGCTGAGAAAACATAGCCTATTCCATTACGCTCTCAAAGTTCAAATCTCCATGCAATGTTGAAAGATTGGTTTGCTCTGACATATGGCATTAATAATTTTCTAGCCAAAGAGAAAATATTTGATATCAAGAAACAGGTATATGATGAAATTCAGGCACAACAATATTCATTTTGGAGACTAGCATATACCAGAAGTGAGAAAAGATGGGAAAGATTAGCTATTGGTCTAAGAAAATCGGAACCACACAGTCCCTAAATTTCATAGCATCTCTTAAATGATCAAATAGATATATACAGTTAGGACTTCAAATAAGATTTGAACTATGGTTGCCATTGACATTTAAACCTCCTGTGTTAATGTGGCCCCTTTATCCTTCTCAGGCTACCAATCTTCATGATGATTTAGAAGACCGTAGATATGAAAGGTGCTAGGCTTTCAGAGGATTTTATTACAGGTTTGGAACTCCATTTTAGAGTCATGCAGCAACCACTAGGAAAGTTAATGCTGGAGGACCAGCATTAGGAAAAGTAGGGGGCAGTGATGAGCTTAAAATATGCTCATAGTTTGGATGTTATGATAAACTTTTAATGCCTTTACTTTTATTACTTTGTGGCTGTTTAAACTCTGTTGAAACCTTTTTATTAGGGTATCATGTAGCAAAATACTTTCATATTCCTGCAACTTATTGTGTTGACTTGATTACATTTATTGCCCCGTTGACTCCCTAAATGACTGGTATACCGTATACAGTTTTTGAATGATGGAATAGATTTAAATGTGTGATTAATGAATGGATATCGTGCATGTGCCATACGCCTTTTCTTTTGCATCTGTTACCTTTTGTTTCACAGGTTGTTGAAGAATGATCAAGTCAAGCGTAGCCGATCTCGGCCTTGCAGTAAATTCCATTTCCTACACGACTTCGAGGAAGCTCCGATGAGGACTCTTTGATCGAAACCGTTTGGAAAGATTTTTAATGATAGTCAACCTGGAAAGAGTGGAGCACTAGATTCTCTCCAGATCGGGTTGAATGCATAAATTCATTTATGCAGTTTGTTCCTTGATTCTGGGATACACTTTACTTCCACGTCTTTCTTTGATAGGGTTAGTTAATTAGTTTCTCTCTTGATTTTAAATAATTTACTCCTCCTGCGGGAGTAAAAAAGAGGAGACGATAGCTAGAGTAAGATAGAAACAGAGTAGTAGATATCATGTAAGAGTCAGTATGATAATGAAAAGCAGAATCTGTTTGACAAGAGACAGAGTTTTTTGTTAGTTTCCATTTCAACAAAACAATGTATATCATTTTGTTTTCATGAATAAAGTTCAATGAAGTTATGAGTTTAGCACCTGCGTAATCAGTAGATGCTTGCTAAGGGGGCCCACTTAGTAAGTACATGTAGCTAGTTAGTTAGTTGTTCTTTCTTGTTGATCATTAGTTAGCTTTCATCTCTGAAGTTTTCATACAAACTCAGTCTTATATTGCTCTTGTAGCATAGAGTCTCCATCCCTGTGACTGTTCCTGCATCATAAGGCTAGTTCACAGTTTGTGTTTCAGTCATAGCTATTATGGTTTCTATTTCAATCAAGTCGTAGTTGAGTTAAAGAATTTTGCATTACCTTCCTATGGCGTAGATAGAATTCCTTTCTAGTATTTATTTTTTGCTAAGATTTGACCTAAACTAGTTCTTAGTGCATATATTTTTCCATGCCATTTAAAGTATACGTCCCTTGGTTTGACAAGTAAATGAATGTCCACAGAGAGATATTAGTCACCTGTCGGAATGTCCAATTCCCAGGAAAGGTTCTACTGTGATTTTCATATCCTTTTGTGGGTGCGACCAGTTGGTTCAAAGAATAAACTTGCCGCGATCAAAATTAAAAAAAATAATTATTTTTTGGATGCCCTAGCGGAAAGAAGTACACTGGTACATTGGCCCCTCGAGAGATCGGGAAAAAATATTAAATTTGAAGGTCAGTCTCACGATAAAGATGTTCAAACTGGATGGTTATGGATGATGATGCAAATGAGATGGTTTTAAGATGCTTAGAATAACAAATCTATATTATCCTAAACAACTTAAATGATGATATGATGTGATGATGGATGAGATGGATGATGTGATATGCTATGATTATGCAATGGATGATTTATGCAGATGTTTAGACTAACATATCTATATTATGATGATGATGCAAATTCAATGCATGTGAAATAATTGATGTTTCCTATTATGTATGATATTTATGATATGTGGTATGCTGACAGTTTGTGGATGCAGGATGGATGCATGATGGTGATGATGATTAATTATTCATGACGTGATGTTAGTGCAGAAAACAAGACATTAAATGATGACAAAGGATTGAACAAGTCCATGATTTGATGAGACTTTATTAGAGATGATGATGACGATAGATGATGATGATGATGATTCACTTATCAAGGGTTGGGACTTTAAAAGGGCTACTTACCTTATGTTTGATTACACACGTAGATACAATGCATCAAGGTATAAAGAACCGGGATGGCATTGTACCTAGTGCGATGGACTTTGACTCAACAAATAGATAGGAGTATTCTTGTTCACACTTGACATACAGAAACCTTGCTAGGACATACCTAACAAAGCAAGTATTCGCCAAGTTATTTTACAAGAACGTCCAACAAGCACAACAAACAAAAGATAATGATCGTTGCCCCATTCCTATCTCTAAATCCTTCATTCGGATATCATCGAGAGGTCCTTAGAATGAGCACAATAAGATAAATCAAAAGAAAAGATCAAGTATGCAAACAAGCCAATGTTCTTCATATTGCTAGCCAAAAGGGTGTGTTTTGATAGGATAAGAATCCAAGGTGATATCCAAAATGGTGCCCATTGTCAGAACGATATATCCTAGGACATGCATTGTATAGGATGATGATGGCTTGATAAGCTGATTGAAATGTTCGAAAATGATCAATAGTTTGATTTTGTTTTAAAGATTTTTGTTTGCTTTTGATTTTACAATTGAAGCTTGCTTTTGCTGATTGTTGTGATTGTTTCTATTTGTGTTGCCAAAGGATGAAGGTGATGATCAGTTTATTATGGATGCTTGATTATTTCAAGTGAAAGCGTGATGAGATGGATGGATTTTTTCAAATATTTGGATGTTTTTGACGTTTTGGAATGTTTTGAGGCTGTTTTTGGTGTTTTCAAGATTTTACAAATGTTTTGATTTTTTATTTTCCAATGTTTTGGGATTTTGTGAGATTTTATGAATGTTTTTGGATTTTGTGTTTTTTTAATGTTTTTGGATTTTTGTTTTTTTTAAATTTTTTTGGATTTTTGTGTCTTGGGGGTTGATCAAATATTATCCTTGCCTACATTTAAGCTTAGATATGACGTAGTTTGAATTCTAATGTTTTTGATATATTTTTTCTGATTTTTTGAGTGTTTTTGAATTTTTGATATGTTTTTGGATTTTTCACATGATTTTGACAATTTGGACATGGATATGTCTTATGATATCAGTTCTCTGTTTGGGATTTAGTTGAAGACCAAGCTAAGGTTGACTAATCGAATCGATGGGTTGATGATGATGATAACATTGTTGAGGACACACAACAATGCAAGGATTGGATTGATCTAGATTGATGATGATAACATTGTTGAGGATGCACAACAATGCAAGGATAGTGTTAAAAAACATAAGGATTGGGAAAGATATCCCCAAGATGATGATGGATTGATGATGATGATAACATTGTTGAGGATACACAACAATGCAAGGATTTGATTGATCAAGATTGATGATGATAACATTGTTGAGGATGCACAACAATGTAAGGATAGTGTTAAGCAACACAATGATTAGGATGGATATCGCAAGATGGTGGATTGATTAAATTCGATTGATCAGGATTGTTGAAGCTTGGTTTGGAACAAAAGATATTTTGGATGATTTGATGTGACATTGAAGGATGTGTTAGATGCGACTGATATAGATTGTTTTGATTGATGTGAATGATGAAGATTGATAAGGAATGTCTTCTCGTCAAAATATGCCATGGGATAGTGATTTGGATTTTGGATCACAAATGCTTTGACCAATTTGGTTTCTCTTTTTCCAATGTTCGGATCACCACATAATTTAGAGGATATAGATCAAGATTTATTCCTGAAGCAAGATGCCAATATCTGCCCCTACTATCTAGCAATGTATGGAATGTCATGGATCGATGCATAAATAGGTGTACGGATGGATGGATATGGTAAGCATGCAAAGGATGCCAATGATTATCTTGCGATAAGATAAGGTGTTTGGATAAAGAATGCACATTTGGAGAATTCTTCATGGATCATATAATGCTGCATAGGATAGGATCAATGAGAATGACCCATGTCAAGATGTTTCCCATAAGCAAGCACAAAGTGTACGCCAAAATTTTTCAAGATCAAGATAATTTGGATGATGGATGCAGATGGATGAAAATGGATTGGATCAATGGTTTATGGATGAATGGATTTATTATGGATAAGATGGATGGAATGCTTGATTTATTATGGATGGGATGAGATGCTTTCACCTGAAGTGGTGCACGTAGATGCTCGATTCTACACATGACGCCTGTTTGCTAGGTTTTCTTCATGGTATTGCCGAAAGTGCCACCGTAGTGGTTTTCACTAGAGGATGATTTTTTATCTTTACTATTTTCAATCATTTTTCTGATTTTTTTGGATTTCCATATTTTTTTATTTTTTTTTATTTTTTCAAAAGATTTTAAGCTCATGCTAAATCACAAGGTGTTTCTAATGTAGACGCTTTTTTCATAATGTGCCATTGGTATCCTGCCTGAAAAAGTTTATTTGCTAAGATACATGCACTTGAATGCAACTTTTGAGATTTCTGATCTACTTCATTGATACTAGAGTTGACTTCATCTTGGTGCACACATCGTGATAGAGTGCCTTCTGAATCCTTATGATAAAGGGTCGTTGCCAATACATGATCAATGTGAGAATTGGATATCATGTGTGGAGGATTGGATGGAGTGCGTTTAGGGATAAGAGATGGATTGGTTGATAGTTTGGAACCTTTGACTCTCCAAAATTGGGAAGATGAGCAATGATGGGTGGATACGAAAGTGTGCATGGAATTAGGACCAAATGCTTGATACACTTTTTACGTCACTTGAAAATCCTTCTTTTTCTTTTGCGGACTTCTTTGATGGATACTTTTCCCTTTTTTATTTTACCCCATAGTTTCTTTGACTGATGGAGTTTGATAGGGATAATCTTTCGTTGTATTCTTTGGTATCCATTTGTATTTGATTTTTCCATTATGCTTCTTAGATTCCTTCAATTTAATAACGTTCTTTGTGTTTTGATTCAATTCTTTCTTTTAACGTTGGTCCCAATTCATGGATGGGATGATAGGTGGATGAAGATTCATGACATGGCTAGTTGTAGTATTGACACTAGTTTCATCAAAAGGAATCTTCATGCTCCCTATGTTGACATTTGCTTGAGACCATGTTTCCCATAGTATGGTGGTAGTAATACCTTCATGCTTTGATTCTTCCTATTTTGAGATGTCTTGTTTAGTAGAAATGCTCTAACAAATGACCACTGTAGATGACTTTGTTTCAATTTGTTGTTATGCTAACTCTGGATTATACTATTCTGTCTGATTTGCTTCCTTGAGTGGATAATGTTTGATATCTTTATTCATGATGTCCTTAGTCTGCATTTGCGATATATCTGATACTATTGTTGACAACTCTATTTGATTGGATGAATTAATAATCTACTCTTTTTGTGTAATAGAATCTTGTTCTAGCTGAAGATCATCTATGTGTCCATCCATAGAAATCATCTCATCCAAGTAGATGGAGGAGTATGCGCTACATGAATATGATCATCTTCCATAGATAGGAGAGTGCCCATTAGATTATTGTAGTATCTTGAAGACAAATTCTTGATCTTGAATGTTTTTGGAGTTGCTTTCGACATGCTTTGGATCAAGTTCTTGACATGGGTCAATTCCAAAGGATGGATTGCTTATAAGGGGTTCTTGGATGTCATCATTAGACATGGTAAGTGGTTCAATATCTTCAAGTTTCAAGCTCAGGGTTCCTTCAATATCTATAACCATGAGGTCGAAGGATGTCAACATGTCTTGGAAAGGACCATTGCTAGACCTTGGTGAAATATTTTGATCATGCTTTGGAATGAATTCTTGAGATATCTCCTCTAACTCATAAGGTGATGTAGAGACATTTTCAATATGATCATAGGTCAATGGATCATGCATTATGTCAATAGGATCAAATAATCCTCACACTTCTTGAAATAGATCACTAAAGAGTGGCTCTTGATGTATGGTGAGTTAGTCATCGAATGAGGTGGAAAAATCTTCAATGTGCTCATTGATGGATAGGTTTTGAACATTGTTTTCAACAATTTCAGTGGAGATATTGTGAATGTCTTCAACCATTGGGTCAAGTGATGTTAACATTTCTTGAATTGGATCATTGTTGGGTATCATTGGCGGATTTTGATCACGATTGAAAAGTGACTCTTGATGTATGTTGATTTGATTATTGGAAGAAGTAGAAACATCTTCAATGTGCTCTTTGATTGATATATGTTGGTAATTGTCCCCAATAGTTATCATTTTTTGTGTTTGTGCTTGTGTTTGTTGGGTAGCTTGAGTAGCTTGAGCGGTGTGGGTAGCTTGATATTGTCGAAGCACTTTTTGGTAGGCTTGATGTGCTTTTAGTGCGATGTTACAATATTGACTTATTGCACTTGGTTTTTGTGGTAGTTGTGGTGTATTTGGAATCATGTTGGATGTAGTGACAAGTGGTTGAGATAAACTTGGAGTGATTATGGTAGTGAGGGGTTGAGATATGATGGGTGTGAGGGTGGTGGTTGGAGTGATCGAGGTGATAGGAATGGTCGGAATGACTGAGGTGATAGATCCTTGGGAGACCATATTTTGATTTTTTAGGATTGATGTTGTCATTTGATTAGATACCATCTGTTGGTGCAATGTTGATGGTATATTCAAAGGATTTCATGTGATGAATTGATTAGTGTTAGGTGGATTGATTTGGATGGAGCGATTGGTGCTACATAAAGGGGGAAGCCCTAAACCAAGGAATGATGTTGATATGGGTAATGGTGGTGGAGATGTCTCTTGGCACAATGACTCATCTATTTTAATAACTGTAGCAATTTGATCTCACCATATTTGTTCTTGATTTTGATCTTGAATCCCTTGATATAGTTGATTTGGCTTTTGTTTAAGCAGATTTGGAGTGTGCACTTGTGTTTGATTTTGGACAATGTTTTGATTTGGGATGATGTTCAAATTTGGAATTATGGGTTGAAACTGAACATTGATGATGTTGGGAATCACATTGCCTTGAAAATTTTAGGTAACTCTGATCTTGCATGATGTTACCTTGACTTGGAGTTGTTAACATCTTGTTTGGATTTTGAACAATATTCATATGATTTGCAAACATATTTATCCCAAAGTTTTCCAGATTCATGTTTGGAAAACTTGTACTTGGTACATTCTCATTTGGCATGTAGACATTTGGTGGGATGATGTTGTTCATTTGAAGGCTCATGCATTGATTCTTCGGTTGACAAACTTGTAGGTTTGGATTGAGATCTACCATCGGGAAATGTGTTCCAATCTTTGATTTGGGCATACTCACACTTGTGCCATTGAAATTTGTAGAAGGTAATGATCCCATGTATGGATTGTATAAGTGTGAGTTTTGATAATCAATAGGCATTGTAAGGCTTTGAACGTTCAATAGATTTGGATTACTCATGATGTATGGATCAAGTTTGTATTCCATGTTCTCCTTATGTTTTGACCTTGTTGCAAAAAGTGACCTCTAAGGTTCCTATGACCAATGACAAGATGAAGGATGAAAAGGGGAAATGATATGATTGTTGAACGTTTAGGGACTTTGGATCAACACTAGACTTAGAGTTTGATTTTGATTGGTTAGATGTGATCTTAGGATGAATTTGTTCAAAGGATTGATGATATAATTAAATGTACGAAAAAGGATTCATTCTCACACACCTAACTAAACAAATGACTTTGATTTGATTTAAGGATGTACCCAAGTCTAGAATGATGTTTTCAAAGCTCTAAAGTTGTTTGTGGGATGGATTTTGATAAGTTTTTAAATGAATGAAGTGTTTTATTTGATCCTAAAAGACTTAGAGAGACTTTATTTACTTAGGCCAAGATAGTGAAGAACATTCCCTTCTCTAAAAGTAATTCAAAATCAAAAAATTGATGTTTGCATGAAAACCATACGACCAAAAGATGCCAAGCACATGTGTGGGGTCCAATTGATTCAATCTTTGCTTAATGGATTATTTTTACCACAAACACACTCTTGATTAGATTTTGAATCTAGATGTATAATGTCTCAACTTTCCCCTTATCCCACAAAGCATACTATGCAGAAACCAAGGAAATTTGAGGCAAGAGTTACCTATTGTTGACCTTAGTAGGAGAAAATTGAGATGAAATCCAAATGCTTAGAAGCCTCTAAGTATACGAATCCAAAGGGAAAGCAATAACATGTGAATTTTTTCAAGGATATTTGCTTCTCCTAAAGGGTTTAAGATTTGATGCTCATGTTCAATGTTGGTTTTCCAATGTTTTTGATAAAAGCACTATGTTTTCAAACTGACTCACAAGAAATATAACACCCTAGCTCAATTAGTACATTTTTCTTGGTGGGCTTACCTCATACCCTTTATAGTAGAAGAGATGATTTTACATGCAACCAAGGAGAGAGTATAAAGGTATGTTAAGAATTAATTCTTAACCTCTATACTTTAACCAAGATCGGACATGGCAAGGAAATTCTTGGAATCTAAGTTCCAATGCACCACTTTGATAAACTTGGTGAATGAGTTAATAGGTCACAAAAAACAAGGGTTTTAGTTCAGAATTTTCATTCGTGGAGATTGACCCATATGGTGAGAGTCCCCTTTCAGATCCATCTCATCAGAATCAACCACGTGATACTGACGTTTACTCCAATACCCAAATTTATATCACGGCTAGAAATACTCTTGGCTTTAGAGTGTTACCGGTTAAGTAGTTCCCTTGGGTGAGTACTTTTTCCCCAAGGAAGGCCCTCTAAGATAGAAAAAAGTGAGCAAACATATTCATAGTTCGATCAACCTTTGTTTAGAAACAAAGGGAGAACACATGCAATAAGTTTACTCACACTTGAAAAGTGTTTTTTTCAATTTTAGTTCCCAAATTGAAAATGTGGAAGCAATCTTGTATGCAATTTAATGTCACCAAAAAATACATTTGATTCTCAAGGTCACTGTGAAGCGCAAGAGAAGCGCATACATCTTTTTAAGTGAAATTACTTTGCAAAAAATATTACAAAAACATGAAAGAACTTGTTCATTTTAAGCCTCCAAGCAATGATGAATTCATTTTAAGCACGAAAAAATCAAATGTGAAGATTTGTTTGTTCAATTTGTTTATCCTTAAACAAAATCTAGTGGATTTGCTCTAAGATCCATTTTAAGCCCCTTTGTCACGAAAATCAAAATGTTCCTTTTAAGAGCCCAAAAGAGGTATGAGTTGATTTAAAATAGAAAACTAAAGCATGAAATGGAAGCTCTAGATTATAGCAACAAGCATTAAAAAATGCTTTTGTCAATTTCAAATTCATGCTTACTCTAATCTTGCTTTTGTATTTTCTTGACTCCAATGCTTGATTTTGACGTCAACCTTCACCTGCAAACATCATCATGACAAATAAGATTCATCAATAATAACTTCATATGATGAATATAGTTTCAAGTATAAATGAAATTTCAAACTAAATACTAAAACTATTCCTAGAAACAAGTGTTTTTGAGAGATAAAAAGGAAAATAGTTCAAGTAGTTATTAGAAATAACTTATAAAAAATTCTCCTTCTAAATTTTCTTTCATCTTATGAATATAGTTTGTTCTAAACAAATTCAAGGTTGTTTTTATGACTTTCTTGTTTCAATAAATATCATTTTCTAGAAAAGAAAATCTACATTTCCCATACTCAAATCATTTTTATCAAATCTCATAATTTGGATAGTTGGCTACAAAGTGAATGTCTATGAGTTGATAGTCATAATCTTGAGTGCATTATAGCTATGATAATAAATAAAGCATTGACTGGGAAAAAGGTGACAAAACACTAAATCAAAATGTCTTTTTAGCATCTTTGAAAGGAACTCAATTTAGGATATAAAGAAAAAGACAAGATTCACAGGCAATCGTCTGCTTTGTTGTCTTGATTGTTAAATCAATCACCACTAATACGTGTTTCAATTAAATGAAAGAAAACAAAAATTTCAAAGCCCCATTCTAAATTCAAAAAGAGTTGTGTTTTTATGAAGGTACTGCCCCAATTCTTTCGTGCACAGGATGACTGATGTGACAGATCTATCAATGAAGGAGGATACATATAATTTGACCTTCTTCTATCATTCCAACCATATCTTTTCCTTATATTAAAAAAAAATCATGCCGCTAGCCTTTAAGTTCACTAACAATTAAAAGACAAGTGGCCTGCATGGAGTTAAATTTGCATAAAGGCATTCATTGTAAGGTGCAGACGTGTTAAAAAGTATATCTTCCCATAATATTTTTTATCACATTGTCAACATCAAAACTGCTTCTAGCTCTCCCTCAAGAATTTGTACCCCTAGATCTTTTACAATGGATTGACAGCCATATACTAGACCAATCCAAAATTGCAGCCACGGTGCTAAGAAGTCAAAACCCATGCCCTCCAACATTTCCACTTGCGTGCTATGGGATGTGGATCATTAACATGCAAAAAATAAAAGCATGAATTGATATTAGTCTTCACACACATCAAATCAAGAGTCTAAAAAAACATTGCAATGTAGAATAATGCTTCAAACAAGATGCTAGCAGAGATTTGATCATGGAGGTTGGTCTGATATAAACGATCAATGCCTTATTGAAATCTCTTCCTGGGGAGCAAAGAGCAAGCTGTTGTGTGTTGTTATAAAGGATGCAAAGCAAAGAGCATCTCACTTTTTGGAGCTTTCTAAGTGGGACAAGAGTCTGGGCTACTCCAGGGTCATCGCCAACCCTATTATTTCTCAAATGATCATGCGATGGCTTGATCGCTATGAGTATGTCAATGTTTTAGCCTTTGTGTTAGATGTACAGTTGATGCTTGAAAATGCTATTTGGTATCATAACAATTTTGAAGAGATGCAGGTAAGAGCAACAAGATTGCAAGAACTATTTTTTCAGAAAATGGCCCACACCTTTCTAGATCTAAATATTATTTCTACAAAATGACAGAGTTCGTATGTGCATCCTCACTCAAGTCCTCTTTTTGTACAGTTTCAAGGTAGATCAATGAAATAATATCCTGATTTAGTTTTTGATTCTGGTTATCTGAAACCGTTGGGAAGAACCTATTTCATTGATCACAATGAATTGAATAAAATAGAAAGTCAAAAAGAAATTATGTCAGAAAAGAGGATGGAAAGGAAATTCGGTGAAGCTGGAGAGGTCCCTTCTACAACAGAGCTTGTTACTGGTAAAAGGAAGCAAAAACAATGATGAAAATGCAACTTGCGTAAGCTCCAAAGTATACTCTGATGTTACATAATCATTCAAAGACATAAACTGGTAGGCGCAAAAACTAAGCTACACAACCCTTCAAAAGATATAAAAATTTAAGTCAATGCAACTGGCCTGTGTAAAGCTATGATTCTCCATTCGTTGGGAGCCATTGATTGAACATATTACATGGGTAGGGAGGATGTTGGTATAGTTGTAGTAGATTGATTGTTCTTTTCATCTTACTCTAGCCAAAACACTAGCTACACGGTCACATGAGACTGCACTCTCTTGCACAGTAATCACTAGCAGGGCCACCAACACTGCTAGCAAACGCCCCTGCCACTGCATTGTGGCCAAACAAAGCAAACTCCAAGCTACAAATTCCTGCTTCATAGAACTAATACTAAATCCCCCTCTTCAAATCAAATCATAAAAAAAAAAAGTTGCCTCACTTCTAAAACCAACCACAAACGTCTCAATTCCATAGAGAGACCATCACATTACAAAGTTTCCATGGTTTACAATGCTTTCATAGATTTACACAGTTCTCTTAGCTTTACACATTTCTATTAGCTTTGCAAAGTTTTCCTCGGTAATATAATAGTGTTGATTAATTTTTTTTCTTCTGTCAATTACTTGTGTGCAGAGATCAATTGGCAACAAACATAGATTTAAGAAATGCCTTTGTTTGAAAATGCAACGACATTAATATTTGTAGCAATGTATGCTATAACAGAACTCCAAATTTTTAGATGATTTTTCAAACATAAACAATGAATGACTGAAATATATGCCTCCCTGACATTTCTACTTTGGAAATAGTGAATATAAAATAATAAAGCAATTCCTATGATGCAAAAAAGCTATAGGTATTATTCCTTTCAAAAACTATTAGTATGAGAAAATAAAGTAATTCCTACTTTCAATATCAAATAAAGCATGATGAAATTTCCAGAGTAGCGGTGAAGTAGATTCAGTGGTGAAGTAGATATGAATGTGTAATGAGAAATCAAACCCGGATGCTAAGGCTCAAACAAAATTCCTAATGAAATAGGAATATGGTTCCGCCCTTCTTCTAATTCCATTTTGTGGATGCTAAAAATCTGCATTTTGGTTAAAATCCTAACACACACAAAGCATGATTAGTATTTTAAAACAAAACCAGTAATCAACATCCCTATGAAATAACTCCACGTGCTAATAATGCAATCAAAGCAACAAAGATTTAGATAGATAAATTGAAAGCATATAATAAAACATGGAGAAAATTATATCTCATAGTGGATTGGTGCTATTTTGGAAAATAGCCCTTTCCCAATCCTTGCTAAGATAAGCTAAATGATATAATGCCAATGATGATGATGGAGTGATGGTGGGAGAAATCATTTCTCTTGAAGAGAGTGACTTTACATGAATGATTGTGGATTTGTGGAGGATATGATTAAGAATGAAGCCTCTATTTGTAGATTCTCAAATTCTAAGAGTGCTCATAAGAGAGCAATGTGGGATAAAAAACAAGCCAATGAAAAGAGGCCACTTGTCATGATGTCATAGGTTGAGGGATGTGAAAGATTTGGGAAATGTGCCCAAGAGGGGGAAATTTTAAATTTGAATTTGAGAGTTAATGCTTAGTTTGACCTTTGCAAGGGACATGTAAGAGACATTAATTGCTTTGTTGGATGTACATGTCCACTTGATTTTGAATTCAAACTTGAGGGAATATTCCTCAAAGATGCCATGTTGAGTGAAAATGATGATTTTAATAAATCAATAAATTGATTTATTTGTGCAAGTGGAATTATCTAGAGGATGTGATGAGTGGTTACATTAGGCTAATTAGGATTAGATTAGCTTAATGATGATTAGGATGCTTTTGACTTTTATGACTTAAATATTTGATTTATTTAAATCAGAAATGGATGGAATATGCATTTGGATTTCAATTTAATGAATGTTTGATTTATTTAAATGAATAACCTTATGACTAAAGACCTGATTTACTTGGTGAATGGATTTGTTGTGTTTGATTTATTTAATGAGCGGATGAACCTGAATTGGGTGTATGATGTTAATTTCACGTTTCTACATTTTCTTCTAAAGTGACTTCATCACATGTAAGGGAGGTCAAAATATCATCTTTATCAATAGTGGGGACATTAAGGGAAGGATCAATTTGATTGTCCTTTCTCTCTAAGGTCTAATTGTCTTTTGCCATACTATATACCCTAGTAGGAGAGCTTGTAAGATGTTCATCACATTCCATGGTTAGATTTTGAAAAGTAGATTTATCACAAGTAGGGGTGGCATCAAGAGAAGGATAACTATGATTTTCATGCTAACCAAATAGATCTTTCCAAATGGTAGGAGCATTAGGGAAGGGAGGAACAAGATTCTTAGAACTCTCAATAAGTTTATCTTCTAACACCAAAATATTTTCTTTGCATCGAGGAGGGATATTAGGAGAAGGAAAAATTTCATTGTTATGGTTATCTATGATTTCATCCTTTTTCACTAGAACTTTCTCATAATAAAGGGATGAATTAAGAATAGGTAAGGTGATTTTTAGAAATGTGTCTATGATCTCATCTTCTTATTTTCTAATATCTTCCAAAGGGGGGAGAAGAGGGACAATCAAGACCCTCAATACTTGTATCTTTTTTCACCAAGATACCTTCATCACTAATAAGAGAGGTATCAAGGGAAGAAAAATTATGATTTCTATGATTTTCTACACTTTCATCCTGGGTATGTGCAGGATCATGGTGGGCCAAAAATTGGCAATATGATGGGTATGTGGCTGACGACTTTATTTTTACCCAAAATTGATGAAATGAAAAGGGTTTTTAACGAAGATTCTCAACTTTCCACCAATATAAATTATGCTTTACTTTTAATTTACTAAGTAATTATTATTCATTTTCTATTCAAATTGTGACTAAAGTCTTGATTAATAGACTGATTGAAAAACATCTATAGCTTTCAAACAGTATCACATTTTTTGAATCCAAAATGTGTGTCACATTCTATGCTTTGCATAATATAGGATTTAAAAATGAAAAATTGAATTTCATGAAGTTTTGAACAAGTTAAGGTGGTCAAACATATGAGTTTTTTAATTTTTTTAAAAAAAATTGTACTAAAAAAATCATAATTAATTATTTACTTGGAAAAAAATTATTAAAAAATATGCATCACATTGGGACATGAATCCTCTACTTATATCTAAAATATTATAAAAAAATATTATCATTTTATTATGGTTAGGGTGGTCAGACAGACACCTACTTCTTATGTTTTCCCTGAAATTTAAGTACTACTGCATTGAAATTTCAAATTTTCACCAAATAGATTTCTTTTTTTTTAAACAAACCTAGTAGTTTAGAAACTACATTCAATTTTGTATATATTCTATTCTTACATATTTTTAAAATAATAAAAATAACTTATTCAAATTTTTACGTCAAGTTGCCTAACTCTGATTTTTCTAATTCTTTTGCCACTTAAGGGCCTATTCTTTCCATGATGATCCTACACATACCCTCCTCTTGTTTTATAACATTATTATAAATTCTATAGATACTAGGAGGATATCCAACATGCCTATCAAATTTTTACTTTGATTTCCTAGATTATGCCCATGAGTAGGGAAAATAGAATCATACAAGCCATTTAATATTCTAGAAACACTAAATGCTTGAAAAGAAAACATGCTAATATGAGATAGTAATCTATCTAAATTATGATTTTTTTTTGAAATATAAACAAATTTCCTATAGATAGAAAACTTTTAACATTGAAATGATTTTTGAAATACTTTAAAAATGACTTCACTGCATGGATGATTTAACCTAGATACATAAAACATATGTTCCTAAAACTTTCTAGACTTAGACTATATGTTACCAAAAAGCTTATGAAGCACATAAATGAGGGTTTTAATGTTGTAAAAGGAAATTTAAAATCTAGACTGGGAGTAAATTGCCTAGAGGGGCATCTGAGTCCCAGTTAGGGTTTTTTCACAATTTTTAAGAAATTTTAAGTGTGTTTCTATACTTTCTTATTTGGATGGAATCTAAACTAAATGAAAATGTAGATTTGAGATGATGTTAGTGATGCAAGATGAAAAAATGCAACCTCTATGCACTTTCAATAATTTAAGATTTGAAAACCCTAAATGCCAATTAACTAATGCAAACTTTAATGCAACCTAGATCTAGGATGATAATGCACTTCAAATTAGAATTAAGATGTTCTAAATTTGTAGGTTCACCAAAATGAAAGGAATAATTTTGTTTGATTGTATACTTGAGAGATACAATAACAAACTTCAAACACTCTCATTGAAGGACAAACCCTAGAGATCTCAATCCCATGAAGAAAGAGGAAAGAGATCTGACAATAGGGTTGTCCTAGAATCTTATTGTAAATGAATGAGGGTTTCACCACCAAGCTAGGGCTTGAAAAGACAAATGTAATGTAAATAAAAATGCTTGAACCTAATATGATGCAATATTTCACTAAACGACCTAGAAAAGCATGAAAAATAGAACAAAGAACTATGAGATAGAATGTGTGCACCAGGAAACCTAAAGAAGATTGATTGAAGCTCTAAAATGTTGAAAATACTAAAATTATAGCACACTAGGACTCATATGATAATATGGGTGTATTAGTCCCAGATCATGGTTTGTGGGCACAAATTAAAATCTAGAAAAAGGTGTCTAAAACTACAAAAATATAAAAATGACCTAAACTAGGAATCATACACCAAGACTAGCATATGATTAGACTAGTTATGGTTTTTTGGAACTTCAAAGTATGAATATGGTCTTCAATGTTTGCTCTATCCTTCCCAATTGATTTATGAATCTGAAAGCCCAATTTTAGACCTGGAGATGACTTTTTGTGAAGATGGCAACCTTGAAAATGAGGTGACAACTCCAACAAATTTCTCCAACCTTGCAACCTAATCTCCAAGGGATATTCAGGCTCCAAGACACCTACATCTGCAATGGCACATCAAAGAGAATAAGATTTTTTGTTTGTTAGAGGATAGGGGTTTTCCTAGTTCAAACCCCCTTTAGGTAATTAAATGAAATGATGAGATAATGAAAGAAGGACATGAAACATCAAATATCAAACATCAAACATGAACAATGATACCTTGAATGATGCCTTGTAAATTTTCAATCTAACATGAAATGGCCATGAAGGATGTACATTTATATCTTGAGATAAGTGTTGAACAATGCTTCTCCTTGGATCTTGAATGCAACATCACAATAGTAGCTCAAAAACATGTTTGATGTTTGATACCCTTGAAATGGTGATGGATCTTGAATTGCTACAACAAATGATGAATAATCTTCCCTTGAATGCCTTAGAAATGATCTTGAATGCTCTTGTGATGTTCATGTAAAGTCTTGGAATGCTTAAATCTTGATTTCTTGACTTGATATCATGAATTCTTGATCTTGCTTAGGTGAAACACTGATTTGAGACCTCATTTATATAGGAAATCCATCTAATATCTTGTTTAGTAGATCCCTAAGGCTAAGATACATGAAATTTGAACTTAAAACCAATATTTGCCTTTCCAAAACCCTAAAAAAGGTGCCAAATGGGACTCATGTCATCTATGGTGTATGGGTTCCACCTTGGTGGGATACATACACCCGAGGTGGCGTATGGGTCCCATAAGACCCTTTTCGAGAGAGAAAGTGTTGAGAAGATGAGAAATTAAGTTTATATGGTGTCTATATTGAAAATTTGGATGAAATATGCCTTAACATGCATAATATAGGGTCCTAGGGGCCTATTAATGATGATATAAAGGTCATAAATGCAACAGGGCTCAAAACTCAATGTGAAAGTGTAAATAAATATACTTTACAACATTAAATTAAGGAAAAATGAGGTTGATTTAGCTTAAAAGGGCCCTAAATCCAATGTGAATGTATTCAACACATTACAACACTGGATTAAGGTAGCACTAGGTCCAAGGGCCCTAAATTTAATGTGAACCATTCCCAAATTAATGGTGAAAATGTAAACAATGACATTTTTTGATACTACACCTTGTAGACACTAAAAAATGTCTCAAGCCTTCAATCAACATTTTATCACTAATTCACCTTCTTCCATGTATAATTAAATAGTTTTAATTATTTAATTATTTCCTAATGTCATTCTATTCTATTAATTAAATAATTCTTAATTATTTAATTAATTCATTTTATCTATATTTCTCTTCTGATTAATTTAAATAAATATCAATTTTATTTAGATTACATCACTAATTTATCTTTTTCTTCACATAATTAAATAAATTTTATTTATTTAATTATTTATTTTTATTTCCATCTATAATTAAATAATTATTTTAATAATTTAGTTATTCGTTAGACTTTTCTCTCCATAATAAAATAAATTCTTATTTATTTAATTATTTGTCACTTTATTTTCTCCATAATTAAATAATTATTTTTTAATTATTCAATACTTTAACACCCTATATTTTCAATGCTTAAATAATTTATTAATTATTAATTATTTATTTTCACTCCTTTAATTGAATAATTGCTATAATTATATAATTTGAATTTCTTCTAAGCCAAGCCCTAAGTCTCAACTAATTTATTGAGTTTTGGTTCATCCTTCCCTATCCTTCTCTTAATTAATCTCATCCATTTATCATGACACCTCATCAAGGTATGTGCAGGATCATCATAGAAAAAATAGGCCCTTAAGTGGCAAAGAAATCAAAAAAATTAGAGTTAGGAAATTTAACGTAAAAATTTGAATAATTTATCTATATTATTTCAAAAATATGTAAGAATATAATATGTAGAAAATTAAATTTAGTTTCTAAAATACTAGGTTTGTTTAAAAAAAACCAAAACCTATTTGGTGAAAATTTGAAATTTCAATGGAGTAGTACTTAAATTTCAAGGAAAACATAAGAAGTAGGTGTTTGTCTAGCCACCCACCACAATAAAATAATAATATTTTTTTATAAGATTTTAGATATAAGTAAAGGACTCATGTCCCAATGTGATGTATATTTTCTTGTAATTTCTTTCCAAGTAAATAATTAATTATGATTTTTTTATTACAACTTTTAAAAAATATAAAAAATTGTATGTTTGACCACCTTAACTTGGTCAAAACTTCATGAAATTCAATTTTATTTTTTTAATCTTATATTATGTGAAACATAGAATGTGACACATTTTTTTTATTCAAAAAATGTGATACCATTTGAAAGCTATAGATGTTTTTCAATCAGTCTATCAATCAAGACTTTAGTCATAATTTGAATAGAAAATGAATAATAATTACTTATTAAATTCAAAGTAAAGCATAATTTATATTGGTGGAATGCTGAGAATTTCCTTTAAAAATCCTTTTTATTTCATCAATTCTAGGTAACAAAAAAGTCATCAGCCACATACCCATCATATTGCAACTTTTTGGCCCATCATGATCCCGCACATACCAATCATTCAATCCTAACCCTTCATTTGAATTGGAATTTCTATAAATTGAATCCATCATCTTCATTTCAAGGCTAATCATAGTCTTTAATTTTTTTCTATCTTGAGATCTAGGTATCTTGCGTCAATATCAAGCTTATAAAATATCTTGTATACTACAAATCTGAGAACAAATAAAGAAAAATGGAGAAGAGAAATCGAGATAAATCAATTTTGGAATAGAGATTGAGTATTATTGCATCATTATTGCATTTTTTGTGTTCATTTGTGCTTCATTGTTAATTTAGGGTCTTCATAGATTAAATTAGATAGTTTGTGGTTGCTATATTGATTCATGCTTTCTCCTAAATTTTAACCCTAATCTATATCCCCATCCACACCTATCTATCTACATCCCTCTCCATCTCTTTGTACCTCTCTATATCACATTTCCTATCTATATATATTTATTTCTCTATATTTCCCTTTGTTGGTAAAATCAAATAAAAATTTATTGTATCATATTTTAGGAATACATCTACTTTTATATGGAATAGAGGTAGAGGTTGAATGGAGGTAATTGAGTGAAACCATTACAATTGGTTAATTATATACACTCCCATGTTACACCTACCACATATAATATAATATACGATATAACTAATTATGCTAACATTCCCCCTTACTACATTGTTCCTACAATTGTATCCATGAAATCTCTAATTCACATTTTAAGGGACCCCCTTAAGGTTTACATGATAAAACATGTTGATTACAAAAAATTGTATACTTTTTTTAGAAGATTTTCGTTTTGAAGAAACAAATCCTGAGTTAGGTGTAACTCCTCCATATTTCCTTGTAACCCTAAAAAAGGTTAAGCTCTAAGATAAATTCCCAAGTTCTTCCTCCCATAAAATATTAAATCATAGACTATAGTTATTGGACAACCACCCTCCACATTGTCTCCTTGACCCTCATAAAGGTATAGCCCTTGGTATTGAACATAATTACTAGACAACCATCCTCCAATTTATCTCCTTGACCCTTATAAAGGTGAAATAATTGCTACTAGTCTCGTGAATTCTCTTGGAAATAATCCATACTAAGATCTTCACCAAAACCCTTGCATGCCTCCAAAAAACATACTTCACAATATATGTATTCTTTAATCTATCAACAATATTAAGAAAAAAGGAACAAATTAAAGCCAAAAATGCTTCTCATGCAAAGTATCATCTCAAAGTGAGAGGGTAGCTTGAGATGATGGAAATTCCTCCATCCTCCGGTGCCACTAGCCTCTAGTATGATTTTGTTACACTTAATCCATTTAATATCTTATACAAGTCTTTGGATGCCTCATCAATAATAGAAAAGGTGGCCCCAAATTTCTAAGCATAACTATTTGAAGATCCATTGGAAACATTGATAAACTCATCTACAAAATACTAAATAATTGTTTGAGTTGTTTGAAATTGACTTTCCCAAACATAGGTAGTAAGAAGATAGATTACTTGATTGGCATAACTCATGGAATATATATCAACTACTTGATGTCTTACAATGCTCATAAAACTATTTTGAGTTGCATCTTATCTTGCAAAGAAACTTACATCCATGTTACAACTAATGAGTAATGCATGCAAATGACCATGAATCCTCGTATGTTTCAAATAAATGATTCTCCCACTCTTGATTGAATCATCTAACACACAAAATACCTTCTCTTCTTCAATGATTATGTACACATGACTATTTGTATCAATTTTTTTTACCTGATAACCATACCAAGCATAGTAAGTGGAAACAGATTGAATGTAAATTCCTTGTATGTGCTCCTAATTCATGGATTCCATCATAGATCCCACACCATATTTTCCATAGATTATGAGACTAGATTATTAAATTTTAATTACCCTACCATTAATAATGAAAAAGTGTATTCTTGAAGGAAATGGTTTACATAAGTGTGGATAATCATTTTGGACTGCCTAACTGCTCTAAGCTCCTTCTAGGGATTTTCACCTGAAAGGAGAAATGGATAGGGTCCAAAATGAAAATGTCTACACTCAAGATTAGTGTAAATGACATGTAATATCTCTAATTATGAAGTACTAATGCATTGATCTAAAAAGAAAGTGGTTTAATGATGCAAAACCTAAGAAATGTGGAGTGCTGGAAAACAAACGATGATATGCAAAAAATGCCTAAAAATGCAAGTAAATGATGAAATAACTAAAAATAATTGGATAGGTACACCTGGAATTTGAAATATGATGTGAAGCGATTTTGCAATCCTATAAAATTGACTAAAAATGTTGACTGCGACACTTATGCCAGGCTGGGTGACTTAGTCCCAATTTGGGGAAAACTTGCTGGAATAGGGATTTGCCAAATGGGTATCCAAAAATGTAGAAAACACTTTTAAGGCCTGGTAGTGGGACTAATCCACCATAGGTGGTGACTTATTCCACCTAAAATGTTTGGGAATTTCGAGACAAAATCTTGTAGCTTCAGGTCTACAATTGCTTTTTTGACAAGTGTCCACTCTTGATTCTATAGAAAATAGGATAAAAAGGGTCTCCAAGCTTGAATTAGGGTTATGTTAACTTGAATAAATTTGATGACTTGTTGACCACTTTTCAACACCTATTTCTTTGAAAAATCTACCTACAAAGTTTGCAAACAAACATGGAAAGAGGGAAAAATGGTTAAGGGTTTGCCTTGGTCAAACCCTAGATAATGAAATGAAATGTGAAGAGAATGATAAATAAGAAACATGCAATGTCATAAACTTACCAAACCCTTGATGTGTAAATCTGAAGATATGTAATGAAGTGCTCCAATGGATGACTTGATTTTGCTTGGATTGTTTGAATGCTTGTGAGATTGAATGCTTAATGAGTGCAAGAGATTAGGAGATTGTAGGAGATTGGAAAATGAGAAGAAAAACCCTTATCTATACTTGATCTTACTAAATTTCCCAAAAATAACACATCAAAGGCCAACCTCAAGGGTTAGAGAATGAAATCCTGCCATAATTTTGAAATAATTTTAAGTTTTGTGCCAAAAAGGACTAAGTCGCCCCTATTAGCTACTTAGTAATACTTAATAAAATTAAGTGGGTTCCAGGAATTACAAGGTATTAAATTTTTTCTAACAAGAATATCCTCAAAAACACACTTAAGGGGGGTCAAAAATTGCATTAAAGGGTCATTTAAACATGAGAAAGGGTTGAATTAGTGATGACAAGTCTAGAAATGTGTAAAAGTGGGTTACAACACTTCAAAACACCTTTACAAGACATCCTTGAAGTCTTAATGATTCATAGGGATCCAAGACCCAATGTGAATGTGTTTACCACGTTACAACACTAAATCTAGGAAAAATCAAGCCAAAGTCCACTAGGAGGGCCTGAAGATGAGAAAAAGTAGAAAGGCTACTTTTTTTGTGTCCACTGTTAGCCCCCACTTTAGTGAGAGGATGAACCTACTTAAAACTCATACTAATGTAGCCGATCATGCAACTGAGAGGGTTACGAATTCACTAATGCTGGATAAGGTGGGATAATGATAATCAAGAGGGATGATCAAGACCCCAGGATCATGATCCCATGGAAAATCAAACATGAACGTATAGGAACACGCATGATGATGAGAAAAGATGAGAGAAAGCTTTGATCATTTATCTAGCTCATTGTGGATTAGATCTAGGTTGTTTGTTTGGAATAAGAAATGTGTACTCACTCTGGAGTGACAAAGCTCATGGTTGTTCACCAAGTGAGAAAGCCCAAGTGTACTCACTCTGGGGCCACAAGACTTCTAGTTGTCCATGGGGTGAGAAGGCCAAAAAGGTGAGAAACATATTCTCAGTTGGTATGTACTCACATAAGTAGGTGGATATGGGGAAAATTCATGCCTCATAATGGGCTTTCCTAGTCAACCATGTCGAATTTATACCTACTGATAACTTTAACAAGGTGTCACAAAGGACAATGTCATTTCATGCTTCATGAGACAACCAAAGCTTCGTATGCTTAGAACTCATGAAAAAATGCAAAGGCACCACAAGCATGCAACCTGTGTTATGCAAGGTGGCCATGTTAATGCAAAATGCAACATGCAAAGAAAATTTTCAAATGAGTCTTGTTAAGTCCATAAAAGGTCTTTAACTTAGGGAACATTATTTCTAATGTCTCCAAGAGAGGAGCGATCAGAGAATAGAATATTCACAACTCAGGGGATGTAGTGTGTCGTATCAGACCACTAAGATATGCTAAGATAGATCACACTCATGGAAGACATCACACCTACTGTCATCCACAAAGTGACAAACGCATCGTATGAAGTAACAAGGTTGCACTAAGAACCAAGAAAAAGAAAAATGCAAATGAATAATACCAATGTATGCCCCCACTTTAAAGGGATTGCCACACACTATTCTATGAGCAATTACTTTAAAGTAGAAAAATGAAAAATGAAAAAATAAAATAAGACATGAGAGACAACATGGAAAACCTCTATGCCAAGTCATGCATTTCTAAGGCTACATCATGTGAATGAAGAAAAAGAAAGAAAGAGGGATTTCCCCCAAAAAAGGAACACACCAAACACATAAGGAATCTATGGATTTGTGGTTAGTATGTTCGTTGTTGCAATACTTTAATGAAAGAACTCAGAACTATCCTCATTCCCCAAATACATAGAATGGGAAGAATGGCACAAAGAGAGAAAAAACAAAAGAAAAATAAAGTTTGTTTTTGGTCAACATGGAAGAGATGTACATGGTGGTCTCAATGCTTTGCATCATCCCCAAAAGAAAAACACAACAAAATTTTAAAAAAGGAAAAAGAAAAAGGAAAATGCTTTTGGCTCGACATGAAGGATGCACTTCAGTCGCAATGCCTTGTGTCATCCCCATAAGGAAAACACAAAACAAAGGTGAAAAATAAAATAAAAAAGAACTTTTGGGTCAACATGGAAGAGACATAGGGCATCTCAACACTTTGCATCATCCCCAAAAGGAAAACATAAAAAAAAAGACAAAGGAAAAGGGACCATTTTGGTCAACATGGAAGACACATAGGTCATCTCAACACTTTGTGTCATCCCCAAAAGGAAAACACAAAACAAAAGATAAAGGAAAAGGGATTTTTTTAATCAACATGGAAGAGACATGGGTCATCTCAACACTTTGTGTCATTTCCAAAAGGAAAAATAAAATAAAAGCAAAAAATAAAGTGAAAATGTATGACACATAGAAGAATAGAGGTACAGATAGAGGATGGGAACAAAGAGAGATATAACATCAAACTTCCCATAATGGGGTAACACAATATGCACACATAATCACATCAAAGAAAAAGAAAAAGGAAAATGTAAAAATACTAGTAATGAAAATATAGGTCACGCATTGGACAAGTCATTCACCTCCCAATCTCAATGGGTATAAGTGGAAGATGAATAACGTATCTAAGGGACAAGAAAAAATGCATTACAAGGTCAAGGCTAACAACTTCTTTCCCCCACTAAGTGTAAGGCCAGAATGAGCCAAGGTGGATGATGGGAATAATCATGCAATAGTGAGAATGGAAAATTCTATAGCTATTGCATGATAAAGCTATAGGGTACTTATGGGATTACAGGATATTAGCCGGTATCAGTGCAGTGATACTTACTCATTATGTCCTTCAATGTCCAACATTCACCAGTTTGGTGGCCAAGAACATGATGATATTTACAATAAGGTACATTGGAATCTTTAGGATGGATTACCAACCTATTTATAGGTGGTAAGAGAATGAGGCATTTTTTTAAAAGCAGTTGTAGTTTATTTTCACATTCAGGTGGTAGATGGAGAGGAAATTTGAGTTTTTTTAATTTGTAAGGTTGTTTCATTTACTAGATTTTATTTTTCATGGATGGAAGGGGGAAGAGGACCCATTGGGATCCTAGCATCCTTAGTATTGGAATCACGTAAGGGTTGTTCACATGGAAGGAGGACATTCAAGTTAGGAGGGGAATCAAAGATCATCATACCATCATCTCAAATTCTCTAATATTCAAAAGGAGGCTTGTCATTATGAGGAGGATCTTGATATCCTAGCCCTATTCTATTTTCATCTATCGGTATTTTTTCTAAAAGTTGGTGAATGTCATGTTTGGTTTTTGTGTCACATACTTGTTTGCTTAAGATAGTAAAACCCTTGCCATATCTTTCTTCAAAGTTGATTGGTGTGTTTGTAACTTTGTGATAATAAAATGGTTGAGGAGTTTCTTGTTTAGTTCCACCTAATGGAGGGAACTTAGGTCTTTAGTTCATTTTAGGATGTAGATAACCAAACATATCAGGGGGTGAGACAGTAGGAAGATTTGGTGACTTCATGGAGGGGTAAAAGGTTGTATTGTTTTCAAGGTTGTCAAGGAATTTGTTTAAGAACTTATGCATGTTATCATCATCTTCTCCAATGATTTCAACAACATGAGGTTGACATTCATTAGGAGTTGAAGGAGCATGAGGAAGCTCAAGGTGATTAGGATCACAACCAAAGGCACAATTTGACATGTCCACTAAGGATTTTAATGAATTCCAAAACTTATTAAAACAAAAATCCATGATGACAATGAGTGAAAGTAAACTAATATGCTAGAAAGAGAATAAATCAAAAAATTTGGAAGGTATTCTAGAATGCAGTAATAGAAAATAGAAGTGCAGAAAATTCCCAAAAAATGCAAGAAACTACAATTATAAAATGTCAAGGACTAAGTCACCCAGTGTGGCGAATTAGTCCTAGTGATGTTTTTCTTTAGAAATTTTGAATGCAATTTTATGTCTTTTAGATGCACAGATGTAACTATAGTATGAAAATGTAATTTTTTTATGATTTTCAATGCAAAAATTCAGGCTATTTGAGCTTTTCACTAATGCAATTTTGAAAACCCTAGGATGCAATTTAATCAATGCAATATCTAATGAAATGTAAATTAAAATGAAACCTAGGATGAACTTAAAATAAGAAGTAAATATATTCAAAATTTAGGTTCACCAAAATGTGGACAATGATTTTGGATTGCCCAACTGCTCTAGGCTCCTTCTAGAGTTTTTCCCCTAAAAGGAGAAAGGAATGGGGTCCAAAATACAAATTTCTACACTCAATATTAATGTAAATGAGATGAAATATGTCTAATTATAATGTAATAATGCAAAACCTAAGAAATGTGGAGTGCTATAAAACACACTGTGATATGAAAATATGCCTAAAAATGCAAGTAAATGATGAAATAATAGAACAAAATTGGAGAGGTGCACCTAGAATTTGAAATATGATGTGAAGAGATTGTGGAATCTTTGAAAAATGACTAAAAATGTTGATTGGGACACTTACGCTAGGTTGGGTGACTTAGTCCTAGTTAGGGGAAAACTTGTCGGAATGAGAATCTGCCAAATGGGTATCCAAAAATGCAGAAACCACTTTTCAGGCCTAGCAGTGGGACTAATCTAGCACTGGTGGTGACTTAGTCCACTTGTAGATTTCATGAATTTCATAAAATAATCCTATAGCTTCGAGTCTACACTTGCTTTTTTGACAAGTGTCCACTCTTGATTCTAAAGAAAATGTGATGAAAAGGGTTTCCAAGAATGAATTAGGGTTATGTTGACTTGAATATCTTTGATGAATTGTTGACCACTTTTCAACACCTATTTCTTTGACAAATCTACCTACAAAGTATGCAAACACACATGAAAAGAGGGGAAAATGGTTAAGGGTTAGAGTATAGGGGTTTGCCTTGGTCAAACCCCACTTTGGTATCAAACCCTAGATAATGAAATGAAATGTGAAGAGAATGATAAATAAATAGCATGAAATATCATAAACTTACCAAACCATTCATGTGTAAAACTGAAGATATGCAATGAAGTGCTCCAATAGATGACTTTATTATGCTTGGATTTCTTGAATGCTTTTGAGATTGAATTCTTAATGAATGAAAGAGATTAGAAAATCATAGGAGATCGTAGGAGATTGTAGAAGATTGAAAAATGAGGAAAAAAAACCCTTATTTATACTTGATCTTACTAAATTTCCTAAAAGTAACACATCACAGGTTGACCTCAAGGATTAGAGAGTGAAATCTCACCAGAGATTTGAGATTATTTTGAGATTTGTGCCAAAAAGGACTAAGTTGTCCCTATTGGCAACTTAGTCCCACTTAAGCAAATTAAGTGGGTGTCTAGAATTATAGGGCATTAAATGTTGTCCAATGGGAATATCCTAAAAACCACACTTAAGGGGGGTTGAAAAGTGCATTAAAGGGTCATTTAAACATGAGAAAGGGTTGATTTAGTGATGAAAAGTCTAGAAAAGCATGAAAGTGGGTTACAACACTTTGAAATAAGACTTACTAAGTGATAAAAAAGGGGTTTACTAGATGAATTATGATGAAAGGGTCCTAGAAAAGTGTGAAAGTGGGTTACAACACTTCACAACACCTTTACAAGACATCCTAGAAGTCTTACTAATTCACGAGCATCCAAGACCTAATGTGAATGTGTTGACCACATTTCAACATTAAATATAGGAAAAATCAAGCCAAAGTCCACTAGGAGAGCTTGAAGATGAGAAAAAGTGGAAAGGTTACTTTTTTGTGTCCACAATTAATAATAGAATATAAATCAATTAGAGTTGAAAAAAATTATAAGAAACATGTATGAATAGAGGAGACCAACAAATAAAAGTCAATCAGATTGAAGGGAAGTAAAAATTATGCCTCTTTATCCATACCTTTCTTCCAAAATTGCAAGGATTAACATTAACAAAAATTCACAAGAATAATATTTCTTTATGGTCAACATCCGGATTTGCTCTATCAATATTGTCCCATCCATTTGTGAGATTGTCATGCACACTTGGCTAGTTTTGGCACACACATGATTCTTATAGTATCTAATCACCTGCACTGGAGATATTGTGCAAAATGCACAATTATATTCATCTCTGTCTTTGATGACATACTTTATGATCTACAACTACAAAATTTCATGGCATGCCCAACCTTGAATAACTTGTCACCCGAATAGGCACAAAAATAGTTTATGCTTCTCCCTTTATCACTAGTCATAGGTTACACACACCAGTCTGAGCACTGCCAATCCCACACACTAGGTTGCCTCATTCTGATTGCATAGGTATAAGACTTGCAAGGGACCTGATACCATATGTTGATAAAAACACATAAAACTTCATTGTATTTTATTCAAGGAATACACCTACTTTATATGGAATAGAGGAAGGAGATTGAATGGAGGTAGTTGAGTGAAATAGTTACAATTAGTTAATTGTATACACCCGCTAGTTACATGGCCACATACAATCTAATCTATGATAGAACTAATTATTCTAACACTCCTTTCTTTAACTACATCTATCCTTTTATATTTATTTTTATTTTTCTCACTCACACACATTTTTCTTGCCTCACACACATCTCCTCTCTCTTCCCACACATCCCTCCCTCTCTCTAATTCCCTCTATATACCTCCATCAACTCCCACATGTCTTCATCTTTCTCTCTTGCTTATCCCCATCTCTCTATACACTTCTCTCATTCTCTTTTTACTCTCTCTTAGTTGAATGTCTCTCTCTACCCATCTCACTCTCAACCCATACAAATACAAAACTATTAAATTTCTTATAACTTAATAAAATATGATATTAAAAATTACATATACTATATATATTTATATCTTACGACATATTACATCCATTTTGATATATAAGAGTCAATACAATTCTAATATAGATGTGATTTATAAATTAAAAAAAATTAAATAAACTATATATGTTAAATATATAATATTTTATACAAATACAATTTTATAATAAAATAAAATTTTAAAACTATATTTAGTAATTTATATAAAGTATATCATGTGATAATTCTACATTTTTAAATTTTTTTGATGAATTTTCTTATATAAGAAATAAAAGAAACACTCTTTTATAAATCATGTACACATACTCCTATGTTACACAATTGGAAGCTATAATTTAAAAGTTGAGGTAACTTAATGTGACATAAAATAATAAACTAATGTATCATTTTCTATCCTTGATTATATATACTAGAAAGAACATTAAAATAATATAGATTTGTCCATGTTCCTTGTATTTAAAATTTTATTTTTAGGAACATATCTTGAAGAAAAATATTAGAGGTAGTTGTTGATGGGTGCTTTTGCAGACTTTCTCAACATAGGCAGTGCATAGGTACACTACCTCTCTTGAAAGGAGACTTCCAACAAAAAGTTGCTAAAAATCGCCCCAAGGTCTCTCAAGTGTCAAGTCATGACCTACATGGAACTCCTCAGTTGATGTTTGATGTGATTTTGCTGGTAATCACAGGGAAAAAATACATAGTTGGATGGGAGGTGGGAGTTAAGGTGCACTTTGTTGTAGGTTCGAACAACAATCCCAACTTCAATGTTTTCCTTAAGTTTTGGCTTTACAATGTGCAATGAACCTTAGTACAGGATGTTTCTAAAAAAAATTAAAAAAGACTAGGGAGGAGGGAAGGTTCTTGGATCTGCAACTAATGATGAATAGTGATCATGGAGGTTCTTCTATGAACAACTTCCTTCAAATAGGATTCCACTTAACCAAGAAAGCTACAATATCATGAAATATGTGCTATCTTCAAAGGCCTGCAGATATTTTATCATTCATCCACCACATACATGCATGAATAAAGATAAAAGTTTAAAAAGCAGCTTCAAGTTTCAGCCCAAACTAACTTTACAAGACCATTTACCAATAGTGAATCTCAAAAAGTATGTACTAGAAGGCATCAACACAACAGAAATTTCTACAATCATAGAACAACATTACCAAAATCTGTTCAAGCAATTTAAATCTAACTAGAACAACAATGTAAATCTAAATAAAGCATCTAACAATGGGAGATTGAATCATGAAACATGTGAAGAACTCAGAAAATGCACCAAGTCAATGTATTTTCATTAGAAACTTTTGCAACATGTCTTTACAACAACCAAACTCTCTCTTGAAAATGAGAGGATACCCCTTATTTATAGTGTCCAAAAAGTTGAATGAATGGTGACTTGAGATTTAATCTTATTGTGTGGCCAAGATTCACTACAAACTAGGGTACTACCTACCCCCCAATATATTACAATTTAAAAATACAACTTTGTCTTTATCCCTATTTCGTCCTCTAGTGACAACACTGCAGCATGTTGTTTTTTTGTTGATTACTCTTTTTGTTGTAGCTATTCCTTTAGAAGCTCTTCAATAACAATGGGGTTGGCTTCCTGCTTCTTCAAAGCTACATACTCCATGAACTTCAAGATTACTGGTTGGAGTTTGTGGACCTCTATGATTTCAGACCGCAACACTTGATAGCTCCATTCTTTGGATTGCTCAGTGAGATTCTCCCAATCCTCCTCATACTTAGCAGTGTGGTCCTAGAACAACTCTAACTGAACAAAGGCTCGGGCTAGAAAATTCATGAAGTCTTTGGTGATTTCATCTGACATCCCATCTTCCATCTTTTTCTAGAAATGGGGCCTTACTTTACCTGGGTCCATTTGCATGACATACATTTCATAGCATGCCATTAGCTTCAAGTATTAGACACAATCCACCCTAATCTCTCTGACCCACTCAATATACAGATCTACTTTATCAATCACCTGCTCCAATCTTTCTTTTTTGTTCTCAAAGTCTCATTTCCATACATCCATCAGCCAGTGATCGTCCATTTTGAACATGAGATCCTTTTTCCATGTTGTGCTTGGTAGCTTGAGAATAGCCTCGATCTTTAGATAGTTGGCCTCATATCTTGCTAGGAAGTCAGAACTGAGCTTTCTTGTGCTCTCAAGAGATTGTTGTAGGTTCAAGAACATGTTAACTATCTAGATAGCTCATCCGATGTCAATATTTCTAATGTATAGAACTTTTTGAAACCAGCTTTCTGTAGTTCTATCCAGATTCTTTCTCTTTTCCAACTTATTGATTTGTTCTTTGGATAGTAATTGTAGTGGAGTTGCGGACATGGTAGGAATTTCTTTAGTTGAGGACCATTACTAGATGTAAGTTATCAGATTAGCTACCTGTTCTTTAAGCTCGTCTTTTGAAACTTTATCCTGTAGTATTAAATGCGCTACTGTGGTAACAGACTCCTCAAGGTGTTCCATGTTTTGATCTCTGGTAGCTATCCCCAAATCAATGGTGGAGATATTATAGCTTACTCCTTTTCCCACCACTAGTGTGGCTACTTACATAGTTAAGGATCTAGAAGCATTCAAATTGTTACCTTGTATCTTATTTTGGGATTTTTCTCTTTCCTGGTTGTGATCTGAGCTTAGGCTAAGATAGCCTCTAGTCTTTCTCTTGGATCCTTTGGGGCAAGAGTTTTATTTTCAAGTTGCCTCTCCAACCATTTGGGCATAGAAAATTTTTCCTTAGGAAATTCATGATCACCCTCCCCCTCCTTTGCTTGGATTTCTATTTCTTTACCTACATGAGTCATTTCTTCCATTTTAGTGTTTTCTCCTTCTTCCTCATTGGAGTCTTGGATGAACATAAGGCGCTTGATGGGAGGCTTAGTAGGCAATCGCTCCTGGGGACTTTCTTCTTTCTCAATTTCCTTCCCTTTCCTTCTTCAGCTTGCTCATCCTTGTGGACATGCTCATTTGGCTGTCCAATTTTGAGGCCCTTCTCAGCTTGAGCCTCACCCTCAGGCTTTTCCTCTTCTACATTTTCTTCTTCTTTATGAGGAGGTGATACATCCCCCTGCCATTCCCCTATAGCGAGTTCTATATTTTTTGCTTCCTTGTCATCTCCTTTCCCTTCTTCTCTGGGAGGTGACCTTTCTACCTCTTCTTCATTGTCCCTCAATTGTTGGGCCATTTCCTCCTTGAAATCATCATCAAAGGTCTGTACAATTGTAGTTTTACCACATGCATCCTCCTCTTCCTCTCTACTTTTGAAAGACCCTGTTTCTTCTTCTTCATGAACCACCCTATAAATTTTCCAGTGTTCATACTCTAGGTATTCATAGTACTCATCGACTTCCTCCTCCACTAATTTTGAAGCTTCCATCTCCCTCTTCGCCCATTCTTCAAAAATTAGCATTATGGCCTCCATTGCTGGTGGTCCTGTCGGAGGTTGTGAGGGTGAAGCACTGGCAAGGCCTTGCACTAAGGCAACTTGGATGGTGGGATCCAAAAATATCTGAGAAATCTTAGAGGGGACATTCTTCATGTGCTACGAGAAAGCCTCTAGCAATGTGAGTGTGAGCATTGGTATTGTCATTACTGCCAATGGAAGCGATGTAGTGGGAGACATGGAGGTAGAGGAAAGCAGAGAAGTTGCAGTAGAGGAGGAGTCAACCACTATTACGAGCCCAACTGGGGGAAAGGAGGTGAGATGGACCAAGATGTCCACCACAGGTGGGAATGTGGCAACCATGGCCTAGGAAATAGATGGAAGAGTAGTGGAAACAAGAAGAACTAGAGGAGGTGTTGGCTGATTTGCTTTCTTTCCCTCACCCTCGTGAAGGGGATCCACTTGAATTATTAGCTATCCTACAATGCTTCCCATCCATTTGTGCCTCTTCGAGGGTGAGCCTTGTGAATCCTTTCTTAAATAAACCTTTGGATCTAGTGACTGCTTTGCTTCAACCCCTTTCCTCTTCTATGATATTGTGAGCAGAGGAGATTTGGATGCCCCTCCTATTGAAGTTGTAGCAAAACATCTTCTATAGCACTAGGCTCACTCTTGATCCCCTCATATGTTAGGACAACCCCTTATTGCTTTAGTCGGGCTACTTGTCCATTAACCCATTCTTTGGTATGAGCCACAATTGGCTTGGTTATAATATCGAGGTCATCGAACTCTTGCTTATCCCAATCTATTGTTGGTAGTGGCAAGTTAGGGTATGTGCAGGATCATGGTGTGCCAAAAAGTGGCAATATTTGTAGGGTATGTGGCTGACGACTTTTTTTTCACCCAAAATTAATGAAATGAAAAGGGTTTTTAGAGGAGATTCTCAGCTTTCCAAAAATATAAATTATGATTTAATTTTGAATTTAATAAATAATTATTATTCATTTTCTATTAGAATTATGACTAAAGTCCCCATGATAGGATGATTGAAAAACATCCATAACTTTCACAGTATCATTTGAATCCATGCCACATTCTATGCTCACATACTATAGATTAAAAAGAAAATTAAATTTCATGAAGTTTTGACCAAGTTAATCGAAGACGAAGCTTTTTATATTTCTAAAAGTTGTAATAAAAAATTTCATAATTAATTATTTTACTTGGAAAAAAAATTACAAAAAATATGCATCACATCCGCATAGTCCTCTACTTATATATAAAATCTTACAAAAATATTATCATTTTATTATGGTTAGGTGGTCGAAAGACACCCACTTCTTATTTTTTCCTAAAATTTAAGTACTACTACATTGAAATTTCAAATTTTCACCAAATAGATTTTATTTATTTTTAAATAAACCTAGTATTTTAGAAACTACATTCAATTTTCTACAAATTATATTCTTACATATTTTTGAAATAATATAATAACTTATTCAAATATTTACGTCAAGTTGCCTAACACTGATTTTTCTAAATTTTTTGCCACTTAAGGGCCTATTTTTTGCATTATGATCCTGCACATACCTGATAGCAACTGTACTGTACTTGGATTCCATGATGGTGCCTTCATCTTCCTCAACTTGATCAGGTATAGAAAATAATTGTACTCTTCTTATGAAGTACGCAGTCATCCACATGTAATGCCTTCCGTGCACCTCCTTGCCGTACTGGCAATTTTCCTAGAAGTCTTCGACGTGATGCCAATGGGCATACCCTGGTCCTAATGCCTTCCTTACATGCCCTTATGGGTCCATTCGTGGGTGAGCAATGTGTAGGAAAAATTGATATTCTTCCAATTCCTTCTCAGAATTCCCAACACACTAGGAAGTTTGCAATTTGTACATTCCCTAGCCAAAGGCTAAGGGATAAGGCATCCCTTCCAAGTGCTTGCCATTGAGAACTGAATGCACATGTTGTAGCTGTCAAGAAAGCTCTAACAGTATCATTTGATCATTGGGGTACTAGGGAAGCTTATTTGGCTTCTCTATGAAACCTTGGGCATGAATGTATGTAAAATTGGGCTACTGAATGAATAGGAAGGCATATTGCTTCAAGAATGACCAAACACTATGAGAGACCCTCCTTTCAAAATCCCCTCCAAACAATCTGATGATGTGGCCTATGAAAGCATCATTCACCCTGCAATACTCTTTCTTGAAGTTCCTGAACTGGAGTTGGGGATATTTGTGATAAACTTTTAACACATGTCTCGGTTCCTCATCAGGTGCCACAAACAATCTATTGTACTGCCTCTACTTGAACAGTGATTATACAAGATAGGAGGTCATGTAGAACTTGGAGGTCTTCTTTACATTCATGAACTTCTCATGGAAGCAGTCGCTTATAATGCCTCCCCAATAGAATGAGGATTTTTTGGTGACATCATCATCCCACGGAGGATCTGCACAATGAAATACACCATCCATTCCTAAAATTATACAACAATGGGAAGGCCCATCACCCTACTCAACATGGTGACCAAGTCACGGTAATCCTCGTGGAAGTTGCTGCAAAAGAGCTCTTGAGGAACCTTTACAGTGTTGTCTCTCTTCTCTTCGACCTAGTATTGGTTTATAAGCTTCTTGTAGCCCATCAAGTCCTCATCCCATGTTGCCTTACATTCTGCTATGGTGGGAATCTCCATCTCCCCAAAGGTGGGGATGTGAAAATTCTTCGTAATCACCTCACCTAACATGTCAACAAGGATATTTCCATCTTTGTCAACAATTTTTTGTGTACGTGGTTGATATGCCTGTTAACAAGCCATGACCAATTTGGGGGCTATGAGGGATGGAGGGATGCCTACAGCTTTAGAAATTCCACTTTTCCTAATCAGTCTTTCATTTTCGGTCTTAGGATGGACTCTTACCCTTTGCTTGAATTCATCAATATCGACGTGGCCGATATTGGTGTCTGTAATTTCTTTCCAATCTTTGATATTTTTTGAATGCAGAGGCTCTCCCTAGAACTGGTACTTCATCTGTTCTTTGTCCTCCTTTCCATGAGGAGCCTTTAATACCTTTTTCCCTTTGTATTTTTATGCAACTGCCCCCAAGGGTCCTGCACCCGATTCCATATATCTTGCAAACAAAGGCATAATGAGCACAACCAATTATGAAAGCATGAACATCAGTCAAAATACTATAAATTACATCTAATTAGGTGATATATCATCCATAAAATCCAACATTTACTTCAAGATGCCATTATTAATTTACTAGAGGGATTTTTGACAACTCGGGCCCATAGGGCTAAACTTCCCTAGCAAGAATGTTGTTTTGAAGGGCAGATAGGGTAGTCCGATTTGGGTGATTTCTCCCAAATTCAAATTTGGATGGTTTCAAGTGCCAATATAGGAGAAGGCTAAATTTTGGCACATGGGTTGAGATTGGTTTCTGAATTGGAGATCATTTGTGTCACTTTTGGGGCACCCAGAGATATAAGGTTGGAAAGTTGTCAGGGCTTTGCCGTTTTGAACAGCTAGGAAGGAACGAAATCCCAGGTTAGAATTTTGAGGTTGGTGACCCAGGAGGCTAAAAGGCAGTCAATGTGAACCTTAAACTTTGAAGAATTTGGGTCTCAAGGGGTGGTAAGTTGTTCATGAATTTTCGTTTGAAAATGGCGAATGTGGAACATAAATTTTGTGGGAGCGGCCCGATACACCAGACCCGATATCCAGCTTGGCCACCAAATTTTTTTTGTTAAGTTTCTTGCCAATTAGGAGGGTGGACCACGGAGGTCAGAAAGATGGACCTATTTTTCCCCTTTTAACTAGCTAAACCTCAATGGATGGAGCTTGACAAGGGAAAAGACGCTGAAGTTCGATGTTAGTTGTTCCTCGCAGAAAATGGAGGGTTGGAAACCAGGAGGAAAAATGTTGCCATTAGATGGTTGTTTAAAAGTTCATTTCAAAATATATCTTAGGGCCTAGAGGATGGAGTGTCAGTGTAGGTTGGCCATTGCAAATGGCGAAGTCATCACAGACTTTCAGGGACGAAAGTCGGGAGATCAAGGCCTGACAGGGACAAAAGTAGTCCAATTTCAGCACAAGTTAAATGGGGTGGCAAAGAAGGAGCCAGGTCCTAGGGCTCAAGAAGGCTGAAGCCTTCTACCGTTTCAGACGACAAACACCAGAAGGAAACCTAGAAAGGTGGGCTTTCTAGGCCCCAAGGCCACTGACAGAAGTAAACTGCCAAGGAGACTCTACAGGGAACTAGAACTTAACAAAATGGAGGGGATGAAACATCGTCAACTTAAGATGAGACTTTGGAGGTATGCTGACCATCTAGGACACCAAAATGGGGCATTCAAAATGAGGTAGTGATAAAACATCCTGGCAAGGTGAAATACAAGAGGGTCCCCGTTTTGAATGGGGCATGTGTGTTGAGGGTACAACAAATGGAAACTTGTTGTTGGAAGTCTCCTTTCAAGAGAGGTAGTGCACCTACGCACTGCCTGTGTTAACAAAGCATGCAAAAACACCCATCATTAGTAGTGCTCAATGATGAAATTTATTTTCACCATCATATATTATTGGTAGAGATTTTCAATCATTGATTTTAATACTTAAGTTGCTCCTGAAAAAAAAATGCATGATATAATAAAATAATTCAAAATTTGATATTTTTAATATACTTTTAAAATAAATATAACTAAGATATTTGTAGTAGTTATATATACGTGTTTATTAACATTTTACCTTAGTTTCTAGTCTTATGGAGAAGGGGGTCTCATGAAACAAAAAGAGATGTCACAGGATTAATAAAGATCATTTTTTGAATTAATAGTATTCTCTATATTTTATTTGTAGATTTTGAGGAAGTGTATTTGGAATGTGGTTAGAAATTTCTCTACCAAGTTAAGATTTTTTCATTGTTAGTCATATGAAGTCTTTAAATCCCTACCAATTAATCTACGAAAAGTTTCTATATTTATATTTTTTAATCTCTTCATTTACAAATCAATATTTATTTTAAGTTAGATATTAATAGTTAAGAAGATGCACTTCACAATGCCTTGATTTACAATGAATAGTAGAGAACAAAATATCAAAGAAAAAATAGATATGAAATAGAGAAAATTATTGTAGGCTTCTACTCAAATATATAGAATTTTCCTAATGCTAGACATGATTTTTTTTTATCCCAACCTTGTCAAACTAATGAATTTTAATAATATAACTTTGATTAATCAATATATAGTCTTTGATTGATCACTATATAGTATAATTTTGTTTTTCAAATTATAATTATAGTTGTATATGAAAGATGAATGTATCATTACAATTTTAAGGTATCACAAGACATGCCTCCTTAGAAAAATTAAACTTTATTATTTAACATTAATTGAAATTTAGAAGACCACTAACTATGAGTGAAGTTGAAATCCTCAAGCAGGGATTACAGGATATGAGTGAAGTTGAAAAGGAAGCCGAGGAGCTGATGAACATCTTGGAGTAGTGATGTTGTGGTTGTCTCTGGCTTTTTGGCGGTCCTTTTTTGGACCTTGTTGTCTCTTTTTTGTTGTCATTTCCTTTTTGGGACAGCTGTCTATTTCTTTGGACTTTTTTTGCTCTATCTTTGTATGTTTAAACTATGTGGTTTCAGGTGCCTGTAAAACCTATTTTTTCCTTTTCAAAAACTATTATAAATTTTAGGGCTTAAATTTTTAAATAAAATTCATAAGAAAACTTACTTTAAATACTTTTAAAATTTCTCAAAAGTAACACCCACTATACTGGGTCCCCCATTTACATTATTCTAGAAAGAAACGCTATCATTGCTATCACTATCAATACCACTTCGATATGCTTTTTTGTCTATTGTTGTAGAGAATGATTGTACCACTTTTATTATCTACTAGAATAATTTAATCATTATTTTTATGGGCTAAAACACATCTTGTACATTTTTCCTATGTATAAGGTATTTGAATGGCTTTATTGACAAGTTTTTGAAAGCCATAACCTTAACATATTGACTCAAAATAATGTATTTTTTAAAACACAAATTTTTGAGAGTAATCTAAATATATAAAATATTCAACTTTTGATTCCATACATGGACACTATTTTTGTCTTAGCAAAAAAATTGCATTTAAGAATCCAACCATTATGTACAATAATGCTAAATAAAACAAACTAGATCTACCCTTGGATTCTTTGTTAAAAAATACACACATATTGTAATGAAATCAAGAATAAAGATTTAATCAAGTTTCAAAAATCCAAAATCTTATAACCTTGGGGTTTCCTAGTGTCCAACATGTGGTGAAAGATTTATCAAAGAGAATAGAACCAACATAATAGGTTATAAGACTATAATTCTCATGTAATTTACAAACATAAACAAGAATATTAATGGTTAAACTAACATCTAAGGTTATAAGACTATAATTGTTGAATGAAATTTACAAACATAAAAAACAATATTAATGGCTAAACTAACATCTACTCTATAAAAAGAAATATCAAAGTCATTACCATTTCATAATCTTTTTGGAAAAACTTATTCACCCATTGGAATGTCATGAATTTTGTCATTTATAATGAACATTTAAAAAGCATATATAAAAACTTAATATACTCTAAAAGCAAGATTAATGGTAAAATTAATATGAATAACTCTAAAAAAAAATGTATATCCTTAAAAATCCTAAAACCATACATAAACCAAATCCCCAACTTAAATAAATCCTCTCACCTTTAAAACTATGAAATTAATATAATATTTTAAATAAAATACGTACAATACATTTTAAAACTGCATTTAAGGTATGTATACTAACTTATACACTAACATTCAAGCATAGCAAGCTCGCTTCTTTTTTTAAAATGCATCCCTCGTTTATATTATTCTAACAAGCTCTCTGCATGAGCTGGAGTTCCTACCTTAAGTAGGTTTGGGTGTAGGGAAAACAATGTTACGAGAATTTTGGAGTTAGTCTATGAGGACTGGTTTTTGGTTTCTGGTTTTGTCTTTATCATTTGTAGCATCTAGATCATGGACCGCATGAATGAATTGAAGAGCTTATTTTCAAATAACTTGTCCCCACTCTGTTGTGAAGCCTGTAGCAGAGCTCCTCTCCATGTACTGCTCTTTTGGGACATAAAATCTTAATCCTTCAGCCCCATAGACTTCCTGACACAACCATTTCAAAAGCATACAAATAACCGTCTCTACAGATAAAATAGTCTTTGGTAGATGAGAAAAGAACCCTTTCTTCTTGAATAGTTGTAAACCTATTTATGGTTTTGTATGGCTAATTGAAAGCATATACATGTTGTAGCAACTTGGAATTTGCTGATCAGATGCTTGGTATTGAATAATTGGTAGATACTAGAGATACTTAATTCCTTACGAACTAGGATAGCTCTGTCTCTATTTTAGCCAAACAAAAGCATTATGTAGAACTCTCATGCTATTGTATGCTTATGATCATATATATTGCATCAGGTAGTAGTACAAGTGTCATTTCATTTAGGCCTACAAATACGCAGGTGGAATGAAACAATGTTTGAACCATATTTCAGTATGCTAAGGCTATAGGATCTGATCACTAGCTCTAGCCCTTCTACCTTAAACATCATGAAGAATAGCTCCTCTAATGTTGGCTGTCATAAAACCAATTTCTTGACAAAGGAAGGATGTGTATGGTAGAAGAAGATGACTAGAACAAAAGCAATCTGAAACAAAAGCAAAAAAATAATATTATTAGAAAGTGAGTTGAATTTTCCAAAAAAAATAGTTAGATTGTAGTGCAGTATATGAGCTATACTATAAGGGTAAACGTTTATACAGTCAGCAAATACCTACTTAATGGATTTGTTACAAACTTCTTCGGTGCATTCAAGTACCTCTGAAACTTCTTTCTATTGCTGGCTACAAACACAATCATTCATTGCCTCTCTACTTCTGAATTCAGTGCTCGATAATTGGCACATCACAACAAAATCTAGTCACAAAATGAATGGAAATGGAAATGGCAGCCTCTAAGCATGTAATGAAAGCACTTCTATTCTAACGAGATGATGTACAGATATTAGCTAATGTTTGTGCTTGATAGGATTCAATTCAAACAACAATCAATGTCTTAAATATATGTTGATGTGTATGCCTATGCATAGGAATTGAGCTCAAAAACCATATTGAGGTGCACATATAATTGTGAAGACAATTTTTTTTGACAATTTCGCAATACATAGGTGCACACTCCAATATAGGAGATCTTTGTTTTTCTTCTATATAGAGGTGCATGTGTGAGAAAGGGAATTCAAGGTGCAAATTGAAAATTCCATTTTGTTTTGTGAGGCATGTGTGTGATAAGGGGAAATATGCATATGTTTTGTGAATTCTGAATTGAATTGAGGAGGGCACACCTATCTAGGACAATAAGGATGCACACCTATGAATAGATAGTTGACCAGCATGTGAAAGAGGATAATCTAAAATGGAAGATGACATCATCCATTCGAAATTTTTGTGATTGTTCCACGCTAAATAAGATTACTCTATGTATTGGAGTGAGCAACAATACAAGGAGTACAAACAAAATTATCTTTTTATAGTAGATTTAGTAGTGATACTTTTAGAAGATTTGGGTGCTTGATCAAGGAGTTGGTTTTCTACTTATGTATAAGCTCTATATTCTTTATATCTTGTAAATAGCAGGTTGCTAAAGAAAAATGTAAAATAATGTTAGATTTATAAAACAGAGCAGGACTGTCATCAGTAAAATTTAATAATAATAGAATTTGTTATAAGCGATTTCAGAGTAAAATCAGCAAAACTGAGCAATTTAGAAGTCAATTCTTTGTATGAACAACATTATCCTTAACAAAACATATAATCTACCATGCACATTAACTCCAACACAATAATTTATTTTGTGATTCTTAAATGAGATTAAAATAGTAACAAAGATAAGATGCATAAAGTAAAAGTGGTGAGAGCATGTTCAGGTAATACCAAACCCAAAGACATCACATTGTTGTCTTTATTCATATTCTACTAATTTAAAAATCTGATTTCCTAAGCTTGTCTATTTTCTATTTTTTCTGAATTGATTTTCTTGGGATTCTAGCAAATTGATTGTTGTTCACAATTTCAGCAACATTGTTTCATAACTTATGCCAGTTAACCATAAAGCATGCCTAGCAGAAAATAGCTTGAAATAATAGAAATAAGGCTTCAAAAATAAATTTAAATATAGTAAAATGTAGAACATGATAATGCTATGAAAAACTAACCATGGCAGCAGAAAACATGTTTTAACTTCTTAAAATTATTCCAACCTAGGTTACATCCATTAATGTTAAATACCATAATTATGTGTGCACACATTTAAAACATAGGTAAAGGCTCTTTCTATGGAAGACCATAACAAAGAGCTCTAGATGTGTCCTACATGATAAACCATAGAATCAAACAAATTTCAAAAAGTGACTTGAAAATTGTCTGAACTTCAAAATGTACAAGTGGCAGGCAAGAATACAGAAAACATCCAAAAGAAAATAGTACAAGACAAGAAACTTCAAGGGGAGTCAACTAACGGGGACCTTTAAAATCAAGTGATTGTCTATATGGGAAACAACAGATGAATGTGCTTGAAGAAGTCTCAAATGTTTTTTTAGGCTTGCTAAGCATTTTTAATAAATGGTATAATCTAATCTCCCTATCTAAGTCATCTTAATATATATGCTTGTATTTAACACAATCCACATAACTACAATTTCTACTTGGCCGCTATAGCTTAACACAATAAAATTTATGCAATCACGATTGTTAAGTGTGAATTTAGGTTGAGTTAAAATTTAATTGAGTTGACCCAGGTGCAATAAATAAATCCAATTAGAGAATCTTCCAATGTTGAAGCTCCCAATATTGGTAGTTTTCTTTTGAGCACCATGATGGCCTTGACAGGACCCCGAGGCTACACTGGCATTTCAAGACCCTTTCATGGTTTCATTTTGTTCTGAAATTTGACCTCCTTCTTTCAGGGCTGCTATTTTGCGCTCCTTGGTCCTAGCACCATAGTTGATGTTTTGATTGATCACATCTCCCTCCCTCAATTTTTGTGTGTTTTCGTAATGAGAAAAATAAATTGGAAACAATAGAATTTGAAAATTTCTACAGCAAGACATGTGACTAGTCAAATGAAAGAAAGTTGTAAGCTTCTTCATATAAAACAACTGAGAAGCTATATAATTTATGTACATCTATGGCCGGAATAGATCAACAATGTAAGAGTGCATTGACAAATAACAGAAACACTGTCAGTCCCAAGTAAAAAAGATGCACCACATAAATCATGAAACTAGTTTGAGAGAAGTCCAAACCAAGAAGCTATAGAGTACAAGTTGATCACAAGAGAAAAGGCAAAAAACTTGGCATGAAGTAGCTATCATGGAATTGCCTAAAGAGTGTTTGATATTGATAGTGCTCTGGAGTGCAGGTCCAAAGCTTTATGACAATCAAACAATGTTTAAATTCCATACCAAAATTATTTAGAATTTTGATAATATCTTTTCAGCCCTCAAATTTGCTCAAAATAAAATGAATCATCGCAAAAAAATTACACTTCTAACATGAAAATTATGAAACCAGGAAAATCAAGATTCTGGAAAAACCCTTAAGCCGCCAAAACCCTACAAATATACGTTTAAAACTTTTCTTCTTTTCAAAACCGCTGAGAGCTTCTACAAAACGTAGAAATTCCAGTTACAAATTTCAAAACAAACACGCATAAAGAAAAAGAATAATATGAATTTCACCTCACCAGCCCAAAGTTGACAAAATCTTCTATAAAATCATGCACTCCACATGCCGGATTTTCACATTTGTTGTCCCATGCATGGCATCATTATCATTATCCTGACAAACTCTCCATCTTTTGGAAGCCCTCAATCCCACTCACTCCCTCCAAGTGCTCCATCTCCTCACTCCAGCCATGAAGAAACTGGTAAGCTTATCATAGTACCAAAAATCTATATTTTGGGATTAACTTGGCAAACAAAAACACAAGATTTTTTCAATTAATCGACTAAAAACATGGTTTAAAGTTTGAGAAAGAATTGGGAAGAAAATGTTGCATAAACGAGAAAAAACACTCACAAACTCTAAATCCTAACCATATTTTTTTGTAAAAAAATTTAGAAATCAATCTACCTCTTTAATGGCCAAAAACACTATGTTTGAGTAATAATTTCTGCCACCTAACAAATCTTCCAGTGATCTCTACAACCTACGCACCTTCTGGAGATTTCTTGCAAAGTCATTCACCTAACCAATAAGGAACAGGTGAAAATATTAAATGCAAACAATAGTGGATGAATGTTCTAGAGTTCTCTCTATGTCGGTTCCTACTGTCTGGAACCTTCTGGAAATTTATGTGCTCATCTATAAAAGAGGATCGATGTAAAGATTTTTGTAATCAATCAAGTAATAAAATCAAATGTGTGTGTTGCAGCAACTATTGGGCTAATCACTGTGTTTGTTTTTTCAATTTTCATCATGGTATCAAAGCCCTTCAAATCTTGGGCTATGGGTGGCATGTGTCAGCTATGAAAGCTATGAATTGATGGTGAATCTGTGTGAAGAAATTGCAGTCAAAGTTAAGAGATGTGGGGAAGGACAAGGAAATGGGTAGAGGAAAAAGTTGCAGAAATTTGACGAGGAAGCCATGATCGAAACAATCAAGAGCTCCATCTCAGTGTTCAAGAAAGAGTTAGTCGCTACCAATAAATCAAAGGCAAAGGATTTTTGTATGAGGCTGAGTAAGGTCTGAAGCCAACTCCAAACTAAAAGAGGTTGTCGCTGCCTGGTGAAGAAAGCCATCCCTCATTGAAGATAGATGTTTTGAAGATGCAAAAAGATCATTGATAGAGTTCATTTCTTGGAAGGAGATCAAGTCACTGTCAAGGGAGAAAAACACCAGATTAAAAGTGAGTAATCGTTGTTTGTTGGCAAGAGGAAGATCGCTGGGTCTACAAAGAGAAAGTAGATGTTGAATTGTTCAGGGATGCCACAGAGTAATTTCATGTTTTATGATTTGAATCTGTTTAATGTCACAATGCAACAAATTTGTTAGAAAATGCTCTATTTAATGAATATTCTGAAACGTGAATTGGTAGTGCTATTATGGATAGAGGAAAATATGATTTTCTGGCTAAATAAAAATGGTTGTGTCTGAGTAATTGCTGGTAGTGTTGTTTGGACAGAAGACAAATATTTTTCTGAGATAAATAAAATTGATTGTCTCTGATAAGATTTGTGCCTGAAAAGTTATCATTCTGTGAACTATAAATTGGCCATATAGCTGTAGGAAGGAAGGAGCAAGAAGATTTTTGGTGGAAAGTTAGCAATAAGGTTATCGGGAAGAAATCATAATCAAAATAAAAGCAAGGTGAGTCAAATTATTTGAATCGATGGGAAAACTTGGTAAAAGAGTGTTAAAAGAAAATGAAAGTTTAATTTGTGAAAATGACTTTTTAAAGGAAAAAAATAGTGAACACTTGAAAGCATTGTGTCAAGTTGAGGAAGAATTGCTAGATGTTAAGAAACAAAATTCTGAATTGTTAAAAGATTTAGACAAGATTTTAATTGAGAACAGTGAACAAGTAATAAAAATTTGTGATCTTGAAAATGAATTAGAAAAAGTTAAAAGAGAGAATGAAGTGCTAGAAGAAAAACTAAAATTGTTTGATGAGGGTAAGAAAAAGAATGAAGAGTTAGAAGAAAAATTGAAAATGTATGATGAGGTTAAGAAGAAATATGAAGGATTAGAAGCAAAGTTAAATTTACTAGAAAAGAAAAATGAATGTCTAAAGTTAAAACCACAAGTTTGTGATGTTTTGTGTAATACTGAGGATTTGTGTAATGAATCAAATGATTTGTGTAAGATCGCTAAAGATATGTTTTATAAAGAATGTAAAGATGAAGATAAAAGTGTGTTTGAATCTACAAATCTTGTACGATGTGATGAGAAAAGTTGTAATGAAAACAATGTTGGATTAAAAATAATGAAGAAAATGGGTTATAAAGGTAAAGGATTAGGCAAGAATGAACAAGGAATCAAAAAACTGATTGAATCAGTTATGAGGCCAAAATTTGAAGGTCTTGGATATATTACAGCTAAAGGAAATGACACAAATACAAACAAATTTGTTCAAGAAAAGCAATATGTGATTTGTTCACATTGTAACATAAAAGGTCATACAAAGGAAAGATTTTGGGATTTACATCCTTGCAGTATATGTGGATTAAAGAATCATAGTGAGAAAATGTCTCTGAACAAAGATTGGAAGAATGAATCAATGACAAGATACATGAAAATGGATTGTGGATGGGTTTATGGACCAAGTTGGAAGAAGATCACAGGTATGATCAAAAGATTGTTCAAGTATAGGAATTCATGTGTCATCAAAGATAGAAAACAAGAAAAGTTTGATCATTGTGTTGTAACACATTATCCAAATAGTGAGTGTACTTTTGGATTGAATTTTTTAAAATTTAAAAATAAATAGTTTGAACATTTGAGAAAAGTGAGATAACTTGATTATAGTTTTCGAAAAGGGTGCATTTAAGATTTAGGTGATCTGAAAATCAAATGGAAGTGAAGGTGCATGATGACCCCAAGTTTGATTGAGAACAGGATGAAACTAAAATTCTTGTGCAGCAAAGTGCAGTAGCATGAAGGAAATTACTTCCAAAAAGGAAGAAATTAGATTGCAAATCAGAAGATCAGTGAGCGAGCAAGGAATTTGCACACAAGGAATTTCAAAAACAAAAATTGAATGTTTGATGGTTATCACTAGAAAAGTGATTGTAAATGGGTACCTAACAAGGCTTTAGGCTGGAACCCATCCTTCTAAAAAATGATTTAGTGAGTCTGCAAATTTGGAAGACAAAATTGAAAATGATAAAAGCATGTGTGGTCGAAATTAAGGGGGAGTGTTGGAGTAATAATTTCTCCCACCTAACAAATCTTCCAGTGATCTCTACAACCTACGTACCTTCTAGAGATTTCTTGCAAAGTCATTCACCTAACCGATAAGGAGCAGGTGAAAATATTAAATGCAAACAACAGTGGGTGAATGTTCTAGAGTTCTCTCTATGTCAGTTCCTACTGTCTGGAACCTTCTGGCAATTTATGTGCTCCTCTATAAAAGAGGATCGATGTAAAGCTTTTTGTAATCAATCAAGTAATAAAATCAAACGTGTGTGCTGCAGCAACTATTGGGCTAATCACTGTGTTTGTTATTGTGTTTTTCATCACACTGCCAAAAACCCCACATTCTCACCTCTATCTGCCAAGCAAGCTTTCCATGCCCATCTGTGAGCCGGTTAAAGGAACACTGTAGTATGCATGAATGTGAAATGTGGAAACATAGACAATGCAAGCGAATCACCTTGAAAAACCCGAACAAATTAACCTCTACACGTGCTCAGAATCTGTATAATAAGGTGTCAAACATGCTATGATCAAACGCACGTGTTCCCTGCA
>VDFB02383627.1:0-30155 GCA_007258455.2 Sequoia sempervirens | reverse complement strand
ACTAAAACTCCAACATTGGTTGGTTGGATCATTTTCTATACTTTCTCTGAATCTCTTTGCTTCCCTTACCAATGTTTTAGGATGTATGTTTAGAATTCCACTAATGTTGCTTAACATTATTTTATCCAAAATTGTTTTATTAACTATAGCAGTTGTTATAGCTCATTGTGTCAGATTCTTATCTTTAAATCAACTCTTCTTTCCAATAGACTCATTGGCACTAGCAACAATAGATATAGCATGTTTAAGTGATTCTTTTTTTTGCTTTCACAAAAATGCCTAACTTTTTCATTACTTTTCTCATTTTCCACATTCTCATCAATTGCATCATGAGTTGACATTGAACTGATAGTTTTTTTGATAAAAAAAATGTTTCTATAATCTATTGGCATAAGTTCTTATTTGTCTCCAAGACATCTTACCAATAAGATTACCCAAAATAGTACTTTCAATTTTTAAAAAGATATTTTTGTTTTCAACAACACAAAGATTTTTATTTTCAACACAAAGATTTTTATTTTCAACAAAAGGATATTTATTTATTTTAAATAAAAGTGGCAAGCCACTAATATTTTATTAATAATAAAATAATGAAGGATATTTTATTGATAATAAAGGATATTCATTTTCACCAACACAAGGATTTTCATTTTCAACAACAAAAACATTTTCATTTTGACCAAGACAAGGGATTTCATTTTTAATATTCATTTCTACAACTTGTCTATGAATAAAATCGATCTCAACAATGTTATATCCAACTTCTTGTAAATGATCAATACAAATATCATCTAGAATCACATTTTACATATCATTCAAAGGTGGATTTAAAGAAATACTTGAATTTGTGCCTATTGTCACATTCTCAATAGCATTGAAAGGTGGATTTGAAGACATACCATGATTAGTTTCTATAATCGTATTATCTTCCACATTCACCTCTTAAAAATTTGCATCATCTACATCCATGGTCTCTTCAATGTTTTTATCTTCAATATTTATGGAACCAAACGCTTCAACATTATTCATTGCTTGAATCCACGTTCTTCTATATCTTTGTCATTTTTCCTCCTCTTTATTTTATTTAATTTCTTTAAGGGTCATGATTGTAACGTCCCTTACTTGACTTGCCCTAGAATTTGCTTGTTGATTGGGTTTAGGGTTTCTTCTTCCCAAAGGAATGTTCTCCTAATTCAATAACCCTAGATTTGAACCCTGTATTCACCATATTAAAAACATATCTATTATCATTAATATCTAGATATCCAAAATATCAACATAATCATAAAGGCAAAAGGAAGACATAAGAGGTGTGTCATAGGTGGATCTGCCCTAGTGCCCTCATATAAAACTCAAGAGGATTGTCCATCACAATCCTTCTTGCCTAATGGCTTAGTACCTGCATACTACACTCATGGAAACACCTTGAAAGACACTCGTCTATCAAGGGAGAGGAACCATAGAGTCCAAAGTGGCCTAAGGCCTACCGCCTCCTATTGCCCAACCCTTGCTTCGGGCCGGTGGGGCAGACTCTAAGGTGGGACCCCCACCCCTCCATGACCCAACCCTTGTCTCGGGCCTATGGGGTAGAACCTAGGTGGGGTTTTTAGGCAAACCAACTTACTCATGATTCGCCCTTCTTGATAGGTTCACAAACACATAGCATACAATCTTTATATAATCACATAGTGTGCATCATTAGTGATTCATTTGTATTTGCATCCATTATGCTTTGAAAGTATTTAACATGAGTGTGTAATCAAATGAGCTATATTATGGAAATGTATCAAAATGCACAAGTAGATATAGTCACTTAATATATTCATGTCCATTCTTATAATATTATTTTCCAATGGTAATGCATTTTATCAAATGGGAGATTTAGCATCAAGAAAATATAAATGTAACCATATGATTGGACTCCTTAAGTTATCAACATATGTATATTCCCATAAAAATTTATGCAAAGAGGCCAATGATAATGCGGTCTAATGATTCTAGCATTAGTCAAATATACATGTAGTCTAAAGAGTCCCATAAATCAATTCATGGAGGAAGTCTGTTGTAGGCCCTTGAAGTTAATGCATTGAATGGTAATTGTTTTTTATTAACGAAAAACAAGTTTTGAAGGGTGCCTAAAACCCTAAACAAAAAGAGACAGTGGTAGTAAAGATGAAACAATAGACTACCCACCCAACACACCAAAAAAAAAGCTGATTACAAGAACATCAATAGACCATCAACAAAAAATAAAAGAGCGAATCAAACAGCCATTAGAGAAGTTCTTTGAGCATATTTGCCACATCCAGATCCTTAGACACCAGCTTATCATGCTTCTCCATGATTTCCTCAACATCACGACCAGGGACCGTTTTGCATTTCTTTGTTTTACTCTGAGTACGCACACTCAGTCCAACATCCAAATTCGTGGTGTGCATTTCCATGACAACACTCTCCCCCCTTTCCTTAGTCACATGTTCTTCAAACCATCCTTTCCCAGTCCATTCCTTCGCTTTCTAGTTGAGGAAGACCATACCTTCAGCTGAGGCCTCCAACATCTCCTTGTTAATGTTGATTATCATATCCAATTCCTTTCAAAGCTGCCTATTCTACTTTTCTAGCAAAGCCATCCTTGATCCATAATCATTCTTCAAATTGGCAAGCTCGTCCACCACACATCCAACACTAGAATTTAAATACCTAGTCAATGCAAAGATAGAATCCTTCTCCTCGAGACTACACAGAGTGTAAATGTTGCAACAATCAATAGTGTCATGCTTATTGTGGAGGTCCTTCACCTCTTGCATGATCCACATCAGCAAATTGAATGAGATATCAGCCCCTTCTTTCACCAAACCAAACGCTTGGGAGAAATCCATAGCCCCCCAAAACACACCCCTGTCCTGATGCGAACCAACCGAAGGATCCTCCTCATGAGACACCTTAGGGAAAAGCTTGGCCTTGCTCCTATCCTTAGACATCGACACCTGGGAAGAATCATTCACATTGACCACAAAATTCCCCTTTTCCAGCAGCAGGGGACCCACCATCACCAAAATTCCCTAGTTCATCACCTTGGATATTCTCCACCACCTCCTGAAATTTATCACCTACATCCTTAGAACGGACCTTGGCCTTCTTACCACTAGCAAGTTCCTCCTCTGCACCCTCCACAAAAGCCTCCTTGAGTTTGTGTTTGACACGTGGGAGGTGATATTTTGCCTTGGAAGTTGAGGGTTTCATCCCTCCAAATGAGGGGGTGTAATCTAGGTTAGTGTCATACCCATTGGACCAACCCTACGACTCCTCTTCAATTTTTGTCCCTTCACTCTCTGGAATCTCTTCAATCCAACATTTCCCACTCCTTTCCCTCTTGTTTTTTGAAACAAGGGACCGAGGAGCTCAAACAATACAATTAGCTTTAATGAAATCTACAATGAGCATCATCAAACCCTCATGCAGAAAAGGGTTTCTAGGGTTCTTCCTAAAACTCGAAATTCCTTCTTCCAAAGACATTAAAAGGTAAAACGAGAAGGACACAAGCTTACCATGTTGAAAGTCATTTAGCAACACAAAATGGTAACATACAGTGTTTTATATTTGTCATTGAGGATAAAGTACCACATCAATGCCACCGCCACATCCTACCAGATGGGTTTAATATTGGTTCTGTCATATCCTCCACAATCCAATCTCACTATTTTAGCCTGTTCTCTAACCCAAATAAAGTTTTTCCTGGCTGACTGCAAGATATTCTTATCCTTGTAGAATTTTCTACCTTCCATCGACATACCCGTCACTTCTGCTATGAAATCTTCATTGATGGTAGTATCCCTACCAAACATACTAAGCACATGTCCATGCCAAGCATCAACAAAATCCTTGGACACATTGGCTTAAAATCCATGCAACCTCTCCATGAAAGGAGTCACGCCACCTCTCTAAAGAATTGCCCAAACATTGGCATTGGCTTTGATGTCATCACAAGAAAGAGGCTTTGTTCTACATCTATCCCCACCCATCATCAAAACACTTGCAGAAAGAAACCACAAACAATGATAGCAAAACAAAGAGGCAGAAGGAAGATTAACACCCAGAAAGCATGTGCAGCTTCCAAGGATGGTATCGATAGTAATAATGTAGAAGAGGCCTATACAACTTAGACCTGAATGACTACAAATTCCAATGAACATCACCTATGCAAAAATTCTAATTAGCCAGAAAACCCCATAATGCCCACGCATTCCAAAAGCCAAAGAGGTGGCCAAAACCAACGAGCTAATGTAAGTCATTATGAATCAGGGTGCTTAATTCAATAGTTAGGATGTCATTCACATTCCACGATCTTTCCAACGTCACCCCAAAGTTTTCCAACCAATCAGCCACAAAATTTGCCTCTATAGAATGCTAATTGTTATTATATTTGAAATGCTAAATATTATGGCTAGTGATGACATCACAGTATTATTTTCTAGTGTTGAACTTGGAGTCTTAGAAATTAACACTAAGTGAATTACTTCACCTGATTTTTCTATGTCGTCCACGTCTCCTCACTCCCTCATCGTCTTCCTATTCTTCCCCTCGACCTTCACTCTATATCGTGTCTCTCCTATCGATGATTTCTTTGCTCTTCTCTTATGATTAACCTTTACATCTCTATGGTCTTGTTTGTTTCCTGATCCCCTGTGCCCCATAAATCATAATCTCCTTATATAATTTTTGTTGCAACTATGATATTTAGATGTTGTGTCATATTACTTAATTTCTCTCCCATAATGCAGTGATGAACTCTATTGCTGGTCAGAAACTATGAAACCTGATATACATAGTCTACTATAATGATAATGTTCAATATAAATTTGTATTTCTCCCATGTTATCTCCTATTCGTTTTCTTCATGTTACCACCACGATCCAAGACCGCTCTTGGGGTCCCCTATTTCTAAGGCATCGAGAGATCGTGTCTCTTTTCCAAGACGCATCCTTTGCAACTAAAGGTGTTTTATTATATTTGACTAATGCAGTGTTTGATTGATTGATGCTTAATAGTATTTGTTTGTATAATATACATATCTTATAAAGATATATATTGGAAAATGTATTTATATTTTATAAATCTTTATTTCTTTTAATTGATTTCTCTTCAATCGCTACCTTCTATTATTCAATGCATATATTTGTTATCCCTTAAATAAGACACCTCTCCTAATGTCTTCTTGTTGATTCCCAGATGAGGATAACTGATGGCTTTCATGTTAGCATATCATAGCCAATGATCTAATTTGGTAGAATCCTCTATATGTGGTGACACTCCAATAGGTATTTACAAGCCTTTATTATGCCACGGTGGGAGAGGCCCAATGGATTCAAAATAGTTCCTAAATAATATGGCACGACCCTTAGAAAATCATTCCGCTAAGAAGGGTAGAATCGATTATGTCACTACTTGGACTATATATATTTTCTCTTTTATCATATACCATGTTGATTCTTGTATTTTCTTTTTTATAATAGGTTCATTTTCTTCCAACGTTACATGGATTTAGATGCCTCAATGAGTATGGTAATGTCTTTGATACTATCTTTCATATTAAAATACTAGGGTCTCTGTTTATCATTATTATCCAATAAATGTAATGTTATTATATTTTATATATTTCCTATTCTTTTAAATTAATTTAGTTGGTTTATATATATAATTATAATATAATAATAAAATGGAAGTTACTTTATATTTATAATTAAATTGTCAATATTATGATTATGATAATTATGATAATAACGCTACATTAAAATGTATATTATTTATTTATTATAATGATTATTATTTGTATCTCAATAATTGCAATCACTTACGTTTATATCTAATTAGTAATAATGTTAATTTATTTGATATTATAATTATAATATTATCTCAGATAATTATAATTATAATAGTAATATTTAGATTGAGATTACTTAGACTTATATTTTGATATCCACTCAATTTTATTATTTGTATTTCAGTACTACTTTGGTGTTATCACTTACGTTTATATCTAATTAGTAATAATGTTAATTTATTTGATATTATAATTATAATATTATCTCAGATAATTATAATTATAATAGTAATATTTAGATTGAGATTACTTAGACTTATATTTTGATATCCACTCAATTTTATTATTTGTATTTCAGTACTACTTTGGTGTTATCACTTACGTTTATATCTAATTAGTAATAATGTTAATTTATTTGATATTATAATTATAATATTATCTCAGATAATTATAATTATAATAGTAATATTTAGATTGAGATTACTTAGACTTATATTTTGATATCCACTCAATTTTATTATTTGTATTTCAATACTACTTTGGTGTTACATATTGAATTAGATATTTGTATATAATGGAAAACTCTATTCAAATTTTTTACATTATATATACATGTAAATTATGTTTTGAGTTTTGAGTTTTTCAGGCTTAGAGAGCTTCTCTCTATAATTTCAATATCCACCATACATACAATCTTATCCATTGTGTATACATGTAAACTATGTTTATAGTTTTGAGTTTTAGATCTTATGGAGCCTCCCCATATAATCTCAATAACAATTTCACCATATATACAATTCAGTTTGAGTTGTCATAAAATGAACAAATTAAACTGCTAATAGGACCTATAGCAAAATAATCCTTTAAATTATAAATATTTGATTTGGTTTAACACTTCAAGATAAATACTAAAGGTTTCTTTGTGAAAGTTTCAACATCTAGAGGGTTAGATGTCTTGGGCACAATGTCCAATTTCTAGTAGTTATGGCATAAAGAAGTTTGTGTAGCATGTCATTAATTTCCCTTAGAAACCAACCTGACCTCCCTTTTTTTGAGCTCATTCTAATCATTTGACCTCGTGCAAATCTGTCCCTTTTTTGCTCTATGGCTTAATAAGCCATGGTGCCCAACTCATGAACTCCCTACATTTAGATTTACATATATAGAATTTAACTTATTCAAGCCCGCAAGGGAAGCCTCAACAACCTCTTTTTTTATTTTTCATGTTTCCTACTAAGAAAATCCTAATAAACCATGTGTTTTGTTCTCATTGGCCTCGATAACTTGTCTAGTGGCCTTATGGATAATTTTCATTCACTTCCTCAATGAACAATGCATTAGTCTCCACATGTTGGTTGTGACCACCCGTTTGGTTGGTCATCGGGCCAAGGCCTAGTCTCCAAAAGCCTTCACCTAGAAAATGCATAGTTTGAAATTTTTTATCACCAAATATAATTTTATTCAAAAAAATTACAACCATACATAATTATTTTCAAAAATCCATATAGAACTATTTTTAAAATGCCTTTATTATTTTCTTACAAATCCATAGGATATAAGGAACCTTTTAAGGATACCCTTAAGTCACAAGGATATAAATTCTTCTAAGGAACCTTTGATCCAAAGGGAAAAGGAGAAGTATGTTATAAAAAAGGTGTGAATTTTTTTTTTCTTATTTTTTTTTTAATTCAGGGGTATCTCTGCGATCCAACCCAATGTCCAACCCGCCTTACTTTGGTCTTACATTCTGCCCAGTTGGGGTCGGCAAGCAATGAGTTGAGTCATAGTGATAGAAATTCTTCTAAAGCACCTTTGAGCCAAAAGGTAAAGGAGAAGGATGTTATGTTACTTAATACAAACAAATTGTTGGTGTATCAATCAATAGGTACACTAAAATCACATTATGATTTTTTTGTAAATTGGCCTCAAATTAATCAAAATTTTCCAATCTAAACCTCTTTCAAAAACAATAAAAATGTATGAATTTCTCTTTCTGTGTCTCTTTTGTTGACTCAGGGGTATCCCTATGACCCATCCCAATGCCCAATCCACCTTACCTTGGTCTTACATTTTGCCAAGTTGGGGTCAGAAAACAATGAGCTGAGTCACAATGATAAATATTTTTCTAAGGAAAATTTGAGCCAACTTGGGAAAAAAATGATGTTATATTAATATGAATGGATTGTTGGTGTATCAATCAACAAGTACACTAAAATCACATTATGATTTTTTTTGTAAATTGGCCTCCAATTAATCAAAATATTCCAATCCAAATCCCTTTTAAAGATAATAAAAATGTATGGACTTCTCTCTCTTCTTATTTTGTTGACTCAGGTGTATCCCTATGACCCAGCCCAATGCCCAACCCGCCTTACCTTGGTCTTACATTTTTCCAAGTTGGGGTCGAAAAAGGGTAGGCAGGGTCACATATATAAATTCTTCTAATAAATTTTTGATTAAAGAGCAAAGAAGAAGTATGTTATAAAAAGGTATGAACTTTTATTTCTTTTTTTTTGTTGACTTAGGGGTATCTTTGTGATCCAACCCAACACCCAACCTGCCTTACCTTGGTCTTACATTCTGCCAAGTTGGGGTCAGAAAGGGGTGAGTTGAGTCGCAGTGATAGAAATTCTTCTAAAGCACCTTTGATCCAAAATGTAAAGGAGAAGGATGTTATGTTACTTAATATGAACGAATTGTTGGTGTATCAATCAATAGGTACACAAAAATCACATTATTTTTTTTGTAAATTGGCTTCAAATTAATCAAAATTTTCTAATCTAAACCTCTTTCAAAGACAATAAAAATGTATGAATTTCTTTTTCTTCATTTTTTTTGTTGACTCAGGGGTATGCCTACAACCCAACCCAACACCAAATCCACCTTACCTTGGTCTTACATTCTGCCAAGTTGGGGTCGGAAAGTGGTGAGTTGAGTCACAACGATAAATATTCTTCTAAAACACATTTGATCCAACTTGGGCAAAGTAGGATGCTATGTTAATACGAATAGATTGTTGGTGTATCATTCAACAAGTACACTAAAATCACATTATGATTCTTTTGTAAATTGACTTCCAATTAATCAAAATATTCCAATTCAAATCCCTTTTAATGATAATTAAAGTGTATGGACTTCTCTCTCTTCTTTTTTTATTGACTCAGGTGTATCCTCGTGTTCCAGTCCAATGCCCAACCCACCTTACCTTGGTCTTACATTTGGCCAAGTTGGGGTCAAAAAGGGTGGGTAGGGTCACAAGGATATAAATTCTTCTAAGGAGCCTTCGATCCAAAGGGAAAAGGAGAAGTATGTTATAAAAAGGTATGAATTTTTATTTCTTCTTTTTTGTTGACTCAAGGTATCTCTACAATCCAACCCAACGCCCAACCCGCCTTACCTTGGTCTTACATTCTGCTAAGTTAGCGTCGGAAATAGGTGAGTTGGGTCACAATGATAGACATTCTTCTAAAGCAACTTTGATCCAAAAGGTAAAGAAGAATGATGTTATGTCACTTAATATGAACGGATTGTTCGTGTATCAATCAATAGGTACACTAAAATTCCATTATGATTTTTTTGTAAATTGGCCTCAAATTAATCAAAAAAATTCAATCTAAACCCCTTTCAAAGACAATAAAAATGTATGAATTTCTCTTTCTTCATCTTTTTTGTTGACTCAAAGGTATCCCTACGACCTAGCCCAAGGATAAATTATTCTAACGTGCATTTGATCCAACTTGGGCATTTAGGAGAATGTTATGTTAATGTGAATGGATTGTTGGTGTATCAATCAACAAGTACACTAAAATCACATTATGATTTTTTTGTAAATTGGACTCAAATTAATCAAAATATTTCAATCCAAATCCCTTCCAAAGATAATAAAAATGTATGGACTCCTCTCTCTTTTTTTTTGTTGAATCAGGTGTATCCCTGTGATACAGCCCAATGCCCAACCCACCTTACCTTGGTCTTACATTTTGCCAAGTTGGGGTCAAAAAGGAGTGGGCAGGGTCACAAGGATAGAATTTTTTCTAAGGAACCTTTGGTCCAAAGGGCAAAGAAGAAGTATGTTATTAAAAGGTATGAACTTTTATTTATTCTTATTTTTTGTTAATTCAAGGGTATCTTTGTGATCCAACCCAACGCCCAACCCGCCTTACCTTATTCTTACATTTTTCCAAGTTGGGGTCGGAAAGGGGTGAGTTGTGTCATAATGATAGAAATTCTTTTAAAGTACCTTTAATCCAAAAGGTAAAGGAGAAGGATGTTATGTTATTTAATACGAATGGATTTTTTGTGTATCAATCAATAGGTACACTAAAATCACATTATAATTTTTTTGTAAATTGGTCTCAAATTAATCAACATTTTTCAATCTAAACTTTTTTCAAAGATAATAAAAATGTATGAATTTCTCTTTTTTCATCTTTTTCGTTGACTCAGAGGTATCCCTATGACCCAACGCACCGCCCAATCCACCTTACCTTGGTCTTATATTCTGCCAAGTTGGGGTCGGAAAGTGGTGAGCTGGGCCACAAGGATAAATATTTTTATAAGGCACATTTGAACCAACTTGGGCAAAAGAGGATGCTATGTTAATATGAATGGATTTTTGGTGTATCAATCAACAAGTACACTAAAATCACATTATGATTTTTTTGTAAATCAGCTTCCAATTAATCAAAATACTCCAATCCAAATCCCTTTCAAAGATAATAAAAATGTATGGACTTCTCTCTCTTCTTTTTGTATTGACCTAGGTGTATCCCCGCGACCTAGCCCAATGCCCAACTCGCCTTACCTTGGTCTTACATTTTGCCAAGTTGGGGTCATAAAGGGGTGGGCAAGGTCACAAGGATAAAAATTCTTCTAAAGAACCTTTAATCCAAAGGGCAAAGGAGAAGTATGTTATGAAAAGGCATGAACTTTTATTTCTTCTTCTTTTTTGTTGACTCAAGGGTTTCTCTGCAATCCAACCCAATGCCCAGCTCGCCTTACCTTGGTATTACATTCTTTCAAGTTGGAGTCAGAAATGGGTGAAATGTGTCATAGGGATATAAATTCTTCTAAGGCACATTTGATCAAAAGGGCAGAGGGGGATGTTATGTTAATACGAATGGATTGTTGGTGTATTAATCATCAAGTACATTAAAATCCCATTATGATTTTTTGTAAATTGGCATCCAATTAATCAAAATATTCTAATTCAAACCCTTTTCAAAGATCATTATAAGGTATGGACTTCTCTCTCTTCTTTTTTTGTTGACTCAAGAGTATCTTCGTGACCTAGCTCAATGTCCAACTCACCTTACCTTGGTCTTACATTCTTCCAAATTGGGGTCGAAAGGGGTGAGTTGAGTCACAAGGATATGAATTATTTTAAGGCACCTTTGGTCCAAAGGGTAGACAGGAAGTATGCTATGTTACTTAATACAAATGGATTGTTGATATATCAATCAATAGGTACACTAAAATCACATTATGATTTTTTTGTAAATTGGCCTTCAATTAATCAAAATATTCAAATCCAAACTTCTTTCAAAGATGATAAAAAGGTCTAAACTTCTCTTTTTTCTTTTTTGTTGACTTAGGGGTATCCCTACGACCCAACCCAATGCCCAACCCGCCTTACCTTGGTCTTACATTCGGCCAAGTTGGGGTTGGAAAGGGATGAGCTAAGTCACAAGGATATAAATTTGTCTAAGGCACCTTTGATCTAAAGGGCAGAGGAGAAGGATGTTATGTTACTTAATACAAATGGATTGTTGGTGTATCAATCAACAGGTACACTAAAATCACATTATGATTTTTTAATAAATTAACCTCCAATTAATCAAAATATTTCAATCTAAACCCCTTTCAAAGACAATAAAAATGTATGAACTTCTATTTCTTCTTTTTTGTTGACTCAGGGGTATCCGTGCAACTTAGCCCAACATCCAACCCACCTTACCTTGGTCTTACATTTTGCCAAGTTGGGGTCGAGAAAGGTGTCATGCTAGGGAAAAACTAATTCCTTAGGGATGTATACAATATCTTGGAAGCCACATGCATTGGGTAAACTTGGACCTCAAAGTCAAACTCAAAACCATGGGGAGCATACCTATGACTTAATTCTCCTCCACTATTTGTGTGGGCTTTAGGATGAACCTAACTTCTATTCCTTCTTAGGAGAGAGAGTGAAGGTATGGAGGTCAATTTTTTAAATCATTTTTAGCATAGATAAGTCAACTACTATATATGTCTCTAATATTGTCAAATAATTGAAACATGTTATGTATTAAAAATTGAAGGAGAAAGAGAAATATAGAGAGAAAACATGAAGGGAAGGAATGGGCTTGACAAATTAGATGTAAGGAAATATAATAGGAAAATAGATTTAAATATAAAATAGATAGAATGAAAAGTGAAAGATAAAGAGCAAAAAAGAAAAATAAAAAAAATAGAGAGAAAAAGGGAGGGACATGGTGAGACAACAAAGGAAATGTTGTGAGAGAAAGTCAAAAGACAAAAAGTGGACAAAAACTATAAAAATATAAAAAAGAAATTAATTAAAGTTAAAGAAATAAAAATATTGAAAGAATGTTACATAGAGATGAATAAATAAATAATGAATAACCAAAAAACATAAAGAGAGAGAGAATGAAGATAGAGAGACAACAAAGATATGCTCACATAAGCAATTTGAAAAAATAATATACAAATTTAGAAAGACTTGGGAGAAGAGGGCCATTGGATGAATGTGGAGTTCCTCAACCAAGAAGAGGTCTCAAAAGAATAGGACCATTGGATGAATGTGGAGTTACCTCAACCAAGAAAAGGTCTTAGGAGAAGAGGGTCATTGGACGAAGTGATCTACTCTAAATATTGTATATAGAAGTGAATTTGATTCATAAGATAAGTTTACTGGATCAATTTTGTAGGATACAAGGTTGATCCATGCATTTCCATTATTTTTATGCATATGAGGTAGATCATATGTGTTATGCCTTTGTGTATTATGATCTTACCCAAAATGAATAGAATAAATGTGTTCTTGACGCAATGAAACTTTATGAATATACCCTCCAATAAATCTCAAAACATGAACCTCAATCATAGTGTTTATGGTTCTCTCCAAAATTTCTCCTAAGGTCTCTCTAAGAGTCAAAATCTGTTATTTATATGTTTCTAAGCATTTGGGTTGTCGTTATTGCACCTACTCAAAAATTTTATTATTTCATATTTAATTGAAATTAGACTTAGATGTTTATTATTGATAGTAATTCACTTTATGATGTTTCAAACTAGGCTTTTATGAGTTTAATTTGAAGTTTATGGATTTGTTGGTGTGATGTGTCTAGATGTTTATTGTGACTTTTATGTAAGCCCCTATCTTCATGTGAGGGATGAAATATACTTCAAAGTAAAAATCAATATATGATAAAGACTTTACTTTGAACTCATATCTTGGAGGGTTTAAAATTTCCATGGTTGGAGTTTCTCGAGCCAAGGGCTCATTGATGCCATTGGAAAGTTCTTTTGTTGCCATGTGGATAAGGAAGCATTTGTAATTGGGATAAAAGGCTTTCTTGGTTGCATGCTCCTTATTAAGTTATTGTTTGGTGTATTGATTTATTGATGGATATATGAGTGATGTGGATAACTGATTGATTTTTCCTTTATATCTATTTCACATCATCCCTATTCTTGATAATCTAATTTAATTCACTTGCAAAATAACTTAAGGTTGCACTCCCAATTGAATTCTTCAATGATGTTATGGATGTTTTTTCACAAATGAAATACTCTCCTTTTTATATCTTAAATTTGAGGGAGTCACACTTTGTCCCTTCAATAGTTACAATTCTCATTATTGCATTTGGATACTAATAATCATTCAATTTTAGATAAGTTAATTTGTCCAAGAAGTATTTTGATAGACAACGTTTTTAACGCTTTCGTAATAAAGTAATTGTATACACACATGGTGTAATCCTATTGAAGAAACATCCAACATGAAGCAAACACATAGATACACATAATACATGAAGTATAAATACACGTAAGGCACAAAGCATGCGCATAAGTCATACTCATCAATACGTGCAAGTTAGACATGAATACATGTAAGTCACAAAGTTGCATGAATACACATAAGTCACAAAGTATACACACAAAGTCACAAAGTATACATGTAGGTCACAAAGGGTACACATGAATACACGTAAGTCATAAAGTATACCCATGAATAGACGTAAGTCACAAAGTATACATGTAAGTTGCATTAATACACATAAGTCACGGAGTATACACATAAGTCACAAAGTATACTCACGAACATATGAATACACATAAATCGCAAGGTATACACATGAATACACATAAGTCGACATGTAAGTCATGAAGTATACACTTGAATACTCACAAGTCACAAAGTATACACTTGAATATATGTAAATCACAAAGTACATTCATGGATGAAAAGTATACACATAAGTCACAAAGTATTCACATGAATACACATATGTTGCAAAGTATACACTTGAATACACATAAGTCACAAAGTACATTCATGGATACATGTGAGTCACAAAGTATTGTCATGAAGACATGTAAGTCATGAAGTATACGAATACACGTAAGTCATAAAGTATTCACATGACTACGCGAGTCACAAAGTATACACATGGAAGGCACATGCATATAGAAATGCATTATTGGCCTACTTGAGAAGAAGGTTGAATAGTTAATTCTAATTGAATGGTGGTTAAGGTAGGTATATCCTGTAGGCTAGTAGGAACATGCTTGGATACCAGTTGTAATGTCCCCTTTTGGGATAATCCTAATTCTTGCCTTAGAATCACAAGTTTAATGTAGTTAGGGTTACAACTTAACAATTAAATGCTTTAAGTTGGACAAATATTGGTTTAGGTCATGCAATCATGTTAGATAATATTGAAATATAATTCATAGATAATATATATATATAATAGATCTCTTATCTATTTAAACAAAATACCTAACTATTTCAAATAATATAAACCACACGATATCCATAATGCACATTGGAAGTTGGATCATAATGGGACTTGGATGAGGAGCATGATAAGTCCACTCAAAGCTATCCATACCAATCCCAAGAGCGGATATACCATCCCTCTTATCCCTTAAGTGGCACACACAGTCGTCCAACATGGGGTGGCGTACTTGACGAAAAAACTTGTATCTGCATTCCCTACCCTTTTTGCCTTGTCCATCCCTCTTATGATTGAAACTCCTCAAATTCATCTCAACAACCAATCCATGTAGAGGTTGGGGAAAAAGGATACCATGAGAGGCTCGTAGACGTCCTCTCCCTAAGCCCAAGGGAAGATATCACCCCTTGGAGCCCTCTAGGTGGCAGACACACAGTCATCCACCATGGAATGGTGTACCTAGGAAGAAGTCTAGTATCTGCTTAACCTACTAGTATCTCCCTTGTTCCTCCTTATGGTTGCTTGATGAGTAAAATAAATACAAACTATGATAATAGCAAAATATTTCATTACATACAATAATCATGATAGAGCATACCATAATAGTTATTAACACATGAGATGGCTATACAACAACAGTTGTAATAGTTATTGATTATGTCCTTGAGTGGCAAATATCTCACTCAGGTTTGCCTCCTTGCCTTCTAATATTCAAAATCTATTTGATGTTTTTACTGTATATTTGCAATTAAGATTGATTGATGTATCTAATCTACAGATTGCCTGAGTAGTGAATCCCTTATGAAGATGATTGACGATTTAATATTTAGAAGATATTATTTTTGCTAAGTAATGTAATTTCTCCTCTCAATCCAATCGATGATCCTTGCATTTGAGACATCCTTCATTTTATACCCACAATGGGGCTGAAGGTCACAAATTTTCATTGTAATGTTTCCACCAAAAGTCATGTCCTCAATTAATTGCTTAACAAATCCTTGCCTTCATTTAATCGCTTTGAGGGATAATTAATTCCATTAATATTATCCCTCTCAAATCATGGATCCTCTCTTAGATCATTCGCTGCATTTGCAAGAGTGAATTGCTGATTTTCTTACATTAATAATAATGGTCTTATACTTTTATTTTATTATTTTAAAACGGGTTTATCATTTTTAAGGAGATCATTACGATCTCATGGCAGAGACATGACAAATACAAACTTACAAAATGTCAAATGTCAATGCACGGTTTTACCCAAGGTCCACCCCAAGTGCCTAGGCCAGACCCTAGGCCAGACCCTGGGTGTACCCATAGGCTATCCTGAACCGTATTTTGCCAATTCAGTCAACTGTTCTACCAAACCCAACTTCTTAGGGTTAAATAAGTCTAACAAAAATAGTGCGAAACTGGCAATGGGGGTAAGAAACCATGATGATAATAATTTTTTCGTATGTACAAGCATGTTCACATAAGGCATAATTCAAAGAGTGTATCCTCTTTCATGAGCCTGCTACGAGAGATAACTTACCAGCTACACTAAGATTTCATATGAAAAACATCCAGATATATGACACAAAAAATCTGTTAAAAAAACACTGTGCCTATTAAATATTCCTAAAAGTGACTGAATTGTGATATGTGGCAAATTTTGCAAGTTTTGGAGCTTTATAAGCATGCAACTATGTGTAGTAAATCAACCAGCTAGATATCCAATCATCAATCCTAGTATATTTGTCCTTTGCTAATTCCTCTTCAAAAACAAATCAAGAAATTTCCTTGCTGGTATTTCTAGCATTGTCCGATTCTTCTGGTTGGTGACTCTTCACTAAAGTAGTTGAGGGCTTCTCATATAAACCCTTCTCTCCTCCATCTATTACATTTTCCCCATCTGATATCCAGCCACCTTTACCATCGAGACAAGCAATCCCTCCTCTTCTAATAGCTATTCCATTACCCAGTGAAAACATTAAAAGAATCTCTAAATTTGCATAGTTTTAAGAGATCTACAAATTGACTATACCCCACAAAACTCAAAAACACACATTAGATGTAAGATATTTTCATATGTGGTCTAGCTATATTGAAATCTCAGTGTGACTTGTGATCTACAAATCTTGAGATTCACACCTTTCAAAGGCTTCTATTTTCTTTTGGGAAAGTGGAATAAAGGGTTTTATAAACCTTCAGTAGTAAAATAAAATTGTGTGTAGATCAAGGAGAAAAATGAAAGCAATGTTGGGTGGATCTGATGGCTGGAAGGATTTTCAAAGGAAAATATTTCTATGGTTTTTGAAATCACTAAATTATTATTAATAAGGTTAACCATAGCAGAAACTCAATCACACTCGGTTACAATTAAATGAACAAATTAACAAAGATGGATACTGGATGAAAAAGAAATGAAAACAGTATTGGAAAAGCATTAATGAGACACTTACTGGGTCAAAGTTAGGCTGAATTATGCCTCTATTGGGTAATGCTTTCTTCACTTCTACTATTAAAGCTGGTAAACCAGTTTCTGCTGCACAGACTTTTAATCCACGAATAAAATCTCTGGGAGGCAATACATGTGATAGAGATTCTTTCACACTTTCCAAATGCATGTTTTCTTTCATCTGTTTCATTCAGAAAAAATTGTATAAAGGTCTAGTAGTTTGAGTAATAAAAATCATCAGACAAAAAAGAATGAAAAGAACAAATCCCATAATACAGAGATGTTAGCTAGAAAACATTCCAACGATTGGTTTTCACTTTTCCACATGAAAACCTTCATGTCCTAAATATAGGGTAAAGTTAGGCCAGACATGAACCTTTTACGGAGTTGCAGAGATTCAAACTTTCATATCAGGATTTTGGCATACAAAACTAAAGCTATAGATTATTGCCCTTCCCATTCACCATAATTAAGACGTGGAGTTTACGCATAGAAAACTAAAGCACGGTTTATTGAGAGGTGTGTTCGATTTATGGTGGATGGGAAGGGCAATGTACTGCTCCCTTTTTGACCCACAAACACTGAATTTTTGGTAGTTGAGATGGATTGGGGTTGACTGGGGTTGACTGGATTATGTCAGGTGTTAGATTTCGTTAATCTTCTAGTTTGTTAGCTAGTTTTAGTTGTGTCAGTTAAATAAGGAATGTTGCAGTTATTCCATTAGTTATCTTTAGTTAAATAAGGAATAACTTCAATTAAATAAAGATTCAAGCAGTCGGTTACCTCCCTGAATTTTGGTGGAGTGTTTGTCAGTTAGGTGGCATTGAACGTGGGATTAATTCCCATAATATGTGGATTTCTTGAGTTGAAAATCATATAGGTAGTGCTGGGAAGAGGAAAGGCATCATTGATTGTCACAAACACAAAAATTTCATTCTGTTTACAGAAATTGGATGTTGCTACAGCAGCTTGTAGCATAGAGCAGCTTGTATTCAGATCAGCTCTCATGAGGACAGAAACCCTTTGAGATATTTAGTAGCATAGAGCAGCATCAAGGTTATTCCAGGGTATTCAGCAGTGCAAGGCAACAATGAGGTTATTCTGAGGTCTTCAACAGTACCAGGTGGCAGCAACAACCATACAGAGAAATTATGAGGTTATTGTTTTCTGAGTGTATGGATTTCAAAAATACAAAACACATACACCTGCTGTTAGAATCTTTTTTAAGTTTACTTTCTATGTATTTAGACTTGTTACTAGTCTTTTCTGGGTATACTTTCTATGTATTTAGACTGCAATACTACAGACAATTTAGTAAGTGTGAGATGAATTGGAAAGTGCTAGAAGATTTTGAAATCTGAAATTGATACAAATGGAAATGGAACTTTGTAAGGAGAGAAGGGTGAAGTTAATAAACAGAATGATAATTTCATTTGAATATCCATTGCACTATCAGCTGCAGTTCTGAGAATGATTTAAATCTACCAAAGTGGTTACTTCTGGTGCAACAAGATGATCAAGTGAAAAGGGAAGAGAATATGAAGGAAGAGGCTACTAAGGTAAGAGATCTCTGCTACTTTCTCTAAATGACTACCTGCTTTCTGCAATTCATCCAAACGAATGCTAAATGAGTGAAGTTGGAATCTCTCTTGTTTTTTTATGGATTTTCTCTATCAAAGACATCTTTTTCAAACTGGATTAAAATTTGTGGCTTAAAATTGGACTTCGAGTGGGTTTTTAAGATAGTCAAGAAAGGGATTTATTTGGTCTCTTTATAAAGATCCTTAAATGGGGCTTTTAGTACTTATACTTGTCCTAAGATGCTGTAGGGAGATTTGCATTAAATCTATGTTTGGACTGGTGAGACCACAATTAAAAACTCCATTTTAGTGCTGTTGAAAGCAGTAATTGCAATTGCAATTGCATCACTGATGTATGCAAATACCGAAGCAGGTGACAAAATTCTCGTTCACATCACTTGCAGTCTAAGAAGAGGGTCATGTTGAAGTTGTAACATGAGACTGAATTTGAATTTTAAGATGTCTATTCGACCATGTGACATGAAAATGACAGCTTTCATCAATTTTTTGGACTCGCTTTGAGGTAGGCAATTTACATTCAACCCACCTGATGAACAATGAGATCATCTATTTTTAGTTATGGCTGGGACATCAACTATTCCATTTACATCATATGGTTGCAATTTGAGTGGCCAGATTTTTTCCCAAAGAGGCAGTGGCTTCTACATTATGCACTCTGTTTAGACGTTGATTTCAATGAAGCAAAATAGAGTGGAAAGATCATTTTAGCCCTAGTTTCTTTCTAATGAGATAATCCTAAATCAGGCATATGTGGACCTTGAAATGATGAATCAAGCTAAAGAGGGGATAATTACAGAATCATTCGTGGGCTAGAGAGAACGTAAACCATCTAGGATGACAAAAGACAACCAGTAAGGCACTTCAGTAGCTACACTAACATGGTTCTCTACTTCCACTTTCAATCTGGCCTCCACATTGATCTGGTTCACTGCCTTCAATCTGCTTCTCCATTTTAAATGCCAAACCAGACAACCAGAGCAGTAGCAGCATATCCTCATCATCAACATGTGACTTTTTTTTGCAGTGGATTCATTTGAATATTTGAATAATATCATAGTGGGAGAGCCTTAATTGAGTTTAAAAAAAAACATTCAAGATACTGATATCCATATTTTTCCTAAAGTGGGACACACACATGATGGTCTTTGAAGCTAGAAAATATCAAGCTTCTACCAAATGGGGCTACTTGTCTGCTACACAGTTGAGAGAATACAATTTGCATTGATTGTAAGAATCATGCAACAGAGTCTGGAGAATATAATTTACATTGCTTGAGAGAATCAACCAGAACTTATACAACACACCTACATTCCTGGTGAAGGTGTATAATTGTGGAATTTGAATGAACAATATTCCAAGGGAGCAAAGATATCCACAAAGATTCTTTCTCCATCCTTTGAAGGGTTAAACATATCCACAGGTCAGTTAGGCAAAAAGGAAATAAAGACTCTCTTAATATGTTACGTTGGGCTCTGGCCAAAATCTCAGGATTCCAAGCTATACCCTGGTCATGATTTGTACAGCTATGAAGTCTTTTTGTGTTTTGATGTTTGTACATATAGGCTGTGTTCCAAGCATAAGTAAAATAACTTGTTTGTATTTGTCAAAAGAAGGCCAGACTAGCTAGATAGGAGTAATTTTGAAATTTATGTCCAAACTAGGTTGCTATACTGTATTTATGGACTATATAATCGCCTTGTAGTTATAATGCCAAGGTTCTGGAAGTTTTAGCTATTCCAATACTCTGGAAGCATAGATAAACTGTGCTGTCATCTCTGCTACTACCATCAAATACAATCCATTGGAAAATCTTAGTCTTTTGTATGTAAGGAATCCCATAGGCATTTTTTGTGTCTGCCAGAAATAGAATGCAAGCATTTTCTGGACAATTGAAACACAAAAACCAGTGTCATTGAGGAAAACTCTGTAGCCTCTGTTTTCTTTTTTAAATTTAACGAGAGAGGAAACAGTTTAAACCCTGAATAACATAGAAACTTAATAGATCACTCTTTTCTTAATCTTTTGAAAACAAAAACAAAGTAAAAGTCAAGTTCAATGGGTAGAAAAATAACTTAAATGTTCGTCAAAGAGAATAGACTAAATTGATATATCATAGGGGCTTTCATGTGCTAATTGCTAGAACTAGAGGAGAAGTAAGGGAAAAATAGAGGGTGCCTGGGTTTACATCGCCAAGGCACACGTAAGAAAGAAGATAAACAATTGCATCCAAGTATGGATGAAAGAATTTACCAAAACTAAAACTAAAAAAAGATCAGAAGCATTGATGTAGAAGCTTGCCTGTGGAACTTCTGAGCCCTTATTCCAAACAGTCTCCTCCAATATATTAGAAGAAGCAGAACTCCCTTCATCCCCACCGCGAGGAGCAAACCTTCTAATGCCAATCTCCTGGACAAAGCCCACTATGAACAACAATTAAAAAACGCAACCCAACACAATGGAGAATCCCCTGAAATGACGAGGAAAACATACATAAATCATCTTATTCTACCTCTAAGATCAATATGTCTGTTGCTGTCACTGGTGTTCCATATCAAAAAAAAGTTGGAGCTAACTCTTGCGTATCCCAAAATATGATGATGAGTTGTTGGAAATGGCCTGCGACGGTCCTTGTGTGGGCTGAGAAAGGAAACCCACATGCCAGAGTTTCCATTATCTTTTGTCTTCTTACGCAATCCCTCACTGTATCCAAGAGCCTATACTGCTTTCTTGCGGCTGGTATGCCTTAAATGTATCCAGCTGGTGCAAACTTAGGATCGTGGGGTCATCCACCTTCATCACCGGGAGCAAATGGAATGCCAATGTATTGGCAGGGATATTATAGGCCTCCTGCTGGACTTCCTCATTTACCACAACAACCCGTGCCTTTCCACCAACACCCAGGTGTGCCATCTCCGTTAACACAACAAGAACAAGTTCAACCGACTACTGTAAATTTGTCTTCATCCATTAGCATTCAATAGTCCTTTACAGCAGCCTGCAATATTTTGTCTGATCAGTTTTCTCTACCTCCATGCCTGTGGAGACAACAATAATTGATTCTGGATCAAAACTATCTTCATTTCCAACCAGTACAGCATCATCATCACGAATTACAAGAAGTTAGTGTTGTTTTGAGCCTCGTATACTGCTTTTTTTTTAACGGTAAAACAAATCTCTACCTATTTTAAGAACTGTCTCTCGGGTGTTGTGAACCGTCGACGGGCAAAGTGAACCTATTTTAAGAACTGTCTCTCGGGTGTTGTGAACCGTCGACGGGCAAAGTGAACCTATTTTAAGAACTGTCTTTGATTTGAGGAATATATTGTTCATAATCTATAAAAACAATTTTTCAAAATTATTTTGAAGACGATCAAGCCAAGGAACAGTTTAATTCGTCGATCACTTTTTACTGTTTACACTGCCGGTAAATGCCATTGCCAGAGTTTCGTAATCTGAGGGGATCTTCGTTTCATTTAAATTATGCATTCTGTTCTTTAAAATATTTAAATATGTCCCTAATAAATCCATAAATATCATTTTCAAAATTTAAATTCAAAATTTGTCCAATTCAAATTAACCTATAAAATCATGTAGATGTGGGTTTATCTCAACGAGACAAGAAGACATATCATTTGAATCAATACCCCATATGGGACTATCTTTTATAATGCCATGTCACATAGATGATGGTGTATGATTATGGAATATATCTCTTTAAAAAAATATATAATTGTGTCAATTGTATAATTAGAAGTGTCATCAAAACCAATATACTCATCTCTACCAATGTTGGGATAATCCTAAACATCCATTTCCATTCAATTAAACTCATCATATTGAGGTGTTAAAGATGTGTTTTCACGGTCACAAATTTACTCTACATGTATGACACTTTTGCTTGTAAGATCTTGAATTTAATGCTTAGGTGTGGTGTACTAATTGTGGCATGTCCATTTGTGTGATGATAATTATTAAAAATTCTATCTTTGAAGTGTGCTAGGCACTTCTAGTTATATCAAATGGTTCAATAGGGAGTAATGTGATAGGTGAAATAGGAACACTATGTTAGACACATAGGTCAATTGAGATGGGGGGGGGTGGATTAGTTGTACATTAAAACATTCAAACCCTCATTAATCTTCAAACCCTTATTATGTATCAACATGAATGTAAACAAACTAAAACATAAACACATTCACAACCATACACCACAAAACACTAGATTTACATGGAAAACCCTAATCAAGGAAAAACCATGTGATGAGGATTTTAACTTACATATATATGAATAACAACACCAAATATAATAGACTCACTACCGGAAGGGTTCATTTCCCAAAAGAAAATAATGGCTCACTGCCAAAGGCTACTGCCCAAAGGACACACTCTCTGAAATAGAAGAGAATAGAAGAACATTGTTACAAGGAGGTTAACTACCTTAGACCAATAGGATGATCCACCACAACAACTCAACACTATCCACAACCTTTGGCTCACTGCCTCCAACAACTTCGGGTACTAGAAGTGTAGACGCCTCTACTCGCTTCTTACGATAGCCTTATGAATTTAAGCTTACACTTAGATCACAACACTAGATCGCAATCACATCTCACTTCACATCTACAACATCTCCAACAATTGAACTTGCTTATATATCCTCTATGACCTCAAAAATTCATGTCTAGGTCAGCCTCAATAAAATGTATGCACCTCAAACGTGCAACCAACAAATTGATCGGTACCAAACACATTCGTGGTGGAAAGAAGTGAAGGAAGACCACACTAACGGTTAACAAGGACCCAAATCCACATTGACATGCTTCACCACGCTTACACAAGCCACAAAGCACATTTGCAAGTAACACTAACACACTAGGTTGACCAAAAGCTATATTAACACTACTAAATAATCAATTCACTCTTCACACATTCCAAAAACATCTTGTAGACCATGAAGCAATATCAAACAACATCCCAAAAAATTATAACCTTTATCTTTTTAAAATTCAAATTCAAAATTTGTCCAATTCATCATCTTTATTTTCTTGCCTTGCAATATTTGATAGAATAATATATTAACTATTATATAAGTATTTATTATTGATGTCATTATTTTATGTGTTTATTATTATATTATTATATTTATGTCATTATTATATTAATATATTGTTTATTAACTATTCTATTAACTATTATTATAGAATAATATATTAACCTATTATATTAATAATTTAAAAAAAAGAATTGATTAAATTTATAAACTTCAAGTATCATAAATTTTGAAAAATAATAAACTAACAGAAGTAAGAAAAATATAAATATATATAATTTTAATAAAAAATCATATTAAAAAATAATAAAACAAATAAAATAAAAAAACTAGTAAAATTATAAAATTAATAATCTAATAAACATATGCAATTAATAAAATCATAATATTATCAAATATAAAATTAAAAGATTATTATTTTATAAAAATAAATTAATTATAAAATAAATAGAAAATATAAATGATAGCTCAAATTAATAAATTATAAAAGTAATTAAAAATTATAATTAGAATACTAACTATAAATTTATAAAAGTGGTGATGATGGAAAAGCATTAAAAATGATAGTGTCGGTAAAAACATCTATCGTGGGAACGGTAAAAACATGAAAAACATGAGTAAACGAAAAATATTATATTAGGAAACCTTATGTGGGCGAAAATAATCACAAATGGGCATTCATCGTCAAAACATGAGCGAAAACCAATAGTGGCAGGGAAAACAGTAAAGAGCAGCCAAAAAATAGCCAAAAAAGTGATGAAAAATGATGCACAGTAGCTGAGATTGGTTTAACCCCCTTGCAAGGTCTCTCGAGCGTTGTGAACTATTGACGGGCAAAGTGAGCTTCACAAGCTCAAATAGGGACACGCCTTCGATGTAATTATTTAAAGACATTTAATTACATTTGTTTCACATCCACACACATTTGAGCATCCTATCTCATTTCAAAGCATTGAAGGAGCTATCATTAGCCAAACATTTGGATTTGGTGCATTAAAAGGAGTAGCATTCCACACACCTTGCAATCTTGATGTTTCTAATTACAACTATGACAAATTGTAAGGTGTGAGTAGTGAAAAAGGAAAGAGCATGGGATTTGGAGAGAATCATGCAATAGTTATGGAAACATTAGGATAACACTATTTAGCTAACTAAGGTTGATTTGGTGTTGAAATTTATATATGGAGATGGATGTCTAAATTATATAGTAATTTACAACACATGATTTTTTTTGCATACTCATATATATAGAGTGCTAGGGTTGGAGATATTATCATAATATTTTATGGGTACATATTATTGCCAAAATATCTCTCTATTGACTCCTATGATCTTCTATGGAACCTGATTGTATTCCTAATTAAGAGGTCCTACCAATTGACCTCGTGTACTACACAAATGTATGCAAAAAATAACACCAAAATATTGCCTAGTGATTATATATATATATATATATTAAAAATTATAATATTAATATTATATATTATGAAATACATATATAATAATTATATTTACTATATTATATTTATTAAATAAAAGAATTACATATAATATGTGTTTAATTTTAATTTATGTTATTTAATTATATAATATATCTTACATATATTATTATTTAAATTAATTATAAGAAATCAAACCATTTAATTTATTTGTGTGAGAGAGGGTGGTATTATACCATCCACTAAAGTTCAAATTAAATTTTGAGACTAAATTTGTCATTTAAATTAAATATATATTTATTTATTATTATATAGGATATTTACATTTAACCTAATATTAATTATTACATATATTAAAATTTTGTATAACTAGCAATCACACCTAGGTGTGCAATGGGTACACCGAAGAAGTATGGAAGGTCAATTAGGGAAATTTTTGGTCTATTTTTCACACAATTTGTGTATTATGTATGACATCAATTGGTAGGCCATTTAGAAAATGATGTTGATTGTGAAACAAAGGTCTCAATGGAGAAGTGATTGCTTCAAATCAACTATGCATCTACTTATAGGGATTCAAACACAACTAAAATAAAACCTCTGAATCAAGAAGATAATAAGGCTCCACTACCAATAAGCACGTTATGTTTGCAATAGGGAGAGAGGGAGAGAGAGGGAGATATGGGATAGAAAGAGGCATAGATAGATGGGGGAGAGAGAGAGTTGAGGAGATAGATATAGAGAGGAAGTTATAGATAGAGATGGAGATAGAAATGGAGATGAAGATGGAGGAGAGGGATATGGAGAGAAGGAAATGGATAGATAAAGATAGAGGACAATGGGATAGATAGAGATGAAAGAGATAAATATATAGAGAGGGAGGGAGAGGGGGAGAGGGGGAGAGAATGAGAGAGGGAGAGGGAGAAATATAAAGATAGAGATAGGAAGTGATATATACATAGGGCTTGAGAGGGAAAGATATAGGGGTAGAGAGAGATGGATAGATAATGAGAGATAAAGGGATATATGTAAGAATTTAAATATGGAGAGATAGAGATAGAGATACAGCTAGAGATAGAGAGAAGGAGGGAGAAATGAGTGTGTGTGTTTATGATTAAGAGAGATATGGAGAGAGATAGAGAGGGAGATAGATATGTATAAATAGATAGAAGGAGGGATGTGGAGGGAGAGAAATAGAGATAGGAGAGAGAAGTAGAGAGATATAGAAAGAGGAAGTGATAACTTGAGAGGGAGAGAGGGAGAGATAGGGATATATAGGACAGATAGAGAGATAAATATATCTTGGGAAAGATAGAGAGGGTGAGAGAGATAGAGACAGAGACAAAGATAAAGAGAGATAAATATATAAAGGGAGAGATGAAAGGAGAGAGGAAGAGGGAGAGGAAGAGACAGAGATAAAATGAGGGGGAGATGGAGAGAAATATAAAGATATAGGAAGTGATATATAGAGAGAGGTAGAGAGGGATATATATATATATAAAGAGAGAGTAGGAGAGGTGGAGTAAATGAGAGAGAGAGATAGATAGATAATGAGATATAAATAGAGAAGGAGATGTAGAGATGGGAAGATAGAAATAGAGGGGGTAAGAGTGAGAGATAAACGAGGTGATACAAATAATTAATAGAGAGAGGGAGAGAGGTAGAGAGATAGAGATAGGAGGAAGAAATAATAAGTGTGTGAGAGAGTGAAAGAGATATAGAGATAGGGAAGGAGAAATGAGGAGTGTGTGTGTGTGTGTGAGAGAGAGAGAGTGAGAGAGATATTTAGATAGATATAGAGATGGATCTAGATAAATATAAATAGATAGAGAGGGAGATAAATAGAGAGAGGATAGAGAAGTTGAAAGATATGGAAAGAGAGAGTGATAGGGAGAGAGGGAGAGATATGGATAGAAAGAGGGAGAGATATATAGAGATAGAGAGGAAGATAGAGATGGAAATGAAGAGAGAGAGGGAGAGAGAGAAATAGAGACAAAAAGAGGGGAGCCAAAGAGAGAGTGAGAGAATGAGAGAGGGAGAGGCATAAGGATAGAAAGATAGAGATAGGAAGTTATATAGAGAGAGGGAGATATATATATATATAGAGGTATAGAGAGGTACATATGGGGAGTATATATATAGAGATATATATGGGAAGAGAAAGAGAATGATATCTCTTTATATCTTTGTCTCCCTCTCTATCTTTATATTTTTAATTATCTCTCAATCACTATCTTCCTCTCTCCCCCATTTCACTCTATATTTTTCTTCCCGTCTCTCTTCCTCTCTCTTCCTATCATTTCTTCTCTCTATATGTTTCTCTCTCCCTATATTTGTTCCCTTACTATTTTTTGCTTTCTCTCTCTCTCCCTCTCCCTCTTTGTTTTTCTCTCCATCTCTACCTCTCCCTCCCTCCTTCCCTCTCTCTCCCTCTCTCTCCCTCCCTCTCTCCCTCTCTCCCTACACCCTCAACCTTATACCCTATACTTAAAACCTAAACCCTACACTCTCAACCCTTAACCCTATACCTTATACCCTCAACCCTATACCCAATATTCTAAACCATAATCCCTATGCCCTATAAACTTAACCTTGTACCCTAAACCCCCAAACCTATACTTAAACCCTAAACCATACGCCCTCAACCCTATACCCTATACTTAAACCCTAAACCCTCAACCCTCATACCTATACCTTATACCCTTAACCTGATACCCTGAACCCTAAATATTATCCCTGAACCATATACTTAGACCCTAAACCCTACACTCTCAACCCTTAACCCTATACCTTATACCCTCAACCCTAAACCCTACATTCAACCTTGTACCCTAAACCCTCAACCCTAAACCCTAAACCATACACCCTTAACCCTCATCCCTATACCCTTAGCCCTCAAACCTCAACCCTATACTTAAACCCTCAACCCTATACCATATACCCTAAACCATACACCCTCAAACCCCATCCCTATACCATTAACCCTCAAACCTCAACCCTATACTTAAAACCTAAACCATACATTTAACCTTGTACCCTAAACCCAATACCCTCATCCCTATACCCTATACCCTCAACCTTATACTCTAAACCCTAAACATTATACCTCAACCCTATATTTAAACCCTAAACCCTACACTCTCAACCCTTAACACTATACCTTATACCCAATATACTAAACCCTAATCCCTATACACTATACATTTAACCTTATACCCTCAACCCTAAACCCTATACATAAACTCTAAACCCTACATTCAACCTTGTACCATAAACCCTAAACCTTAAACCCTCAACCCTATAACCTAAACCATACACCCTCAACCCTCATCCCTATACCCTACAACATTAACCCTCAAAATTCAACCCTATACTTAAACCCTAAACCCTACATTCAACCTTGTACCCTAAACCCTCAACCCTATACCCAAACCCTTAATCGTATATTGAATATCCTAAACCCTAATCCCTATACCCTATACACTTAACCCTATACCCTCAAATTTGAACAATATCCCTCAACCTTATACCTTAAACCCTACACCCTCAACCCTCATCCCTATACCCTATACCCTCAACTATATACCCTAAACCTTGAACATTATTCCTCAACCCTATACTTAAATCCTAAACCCTACACTCTCAACCCTTAACCCTATACCTTATACACTAAACCCTAAACCCTATACCCAATATCTTAAACCCTAATCCCTATACCATATACACTTAACCTTATACCCTCAACTCTCAACCCTCAACCCTCAACCCTATACTTTAATCCTAAACCCTACTTTAATCCTTGTACCCTAAGCCCTAAACCCTCAACCCTAAACCCAATACCCTCAACCCTATATCCTAAACCCTAATCTTTATACCCTATACAATTAACCCTATACCATCAACCCTAAACACTATCCCTCAACCCTCAATCATATACCTTAAACCTAAACCCTACACCCTCGACCCTCATCCCTATACCATATACCCTCAACCTTATACCCTAAACATTGAACATTATCCCTCAACCCTCAACCCTATAGTTAAACCCTAAACCCTACATTCAACCTTTTACCCTAAACCCTAAACCCTTAACCTTAAACCTAATACCCTCAACCTTATACCCAAAATCCTAAACCCTAATCCCTATACCATATACAATTAAGCCTATACCCTCAACCCTGACCACTATCCCTCAACCCTCAACCTTATACCTTAAAAACTACACCCTGCACCCTCATCCATATACCCTATACCCTCAACCTTATACCCAATATCCTAAAACCTAATCCCTATACCCTTAACCTTTAAGACTATCCTTCAACCCTCAACCCTATACCTTAAACCCTATACCCTATACCCTCAACCATCATAGGGGGAGAGAGAAAGATTCGGGGAGGACAGGAGGAAGGGAGTGAGAGAGATGAGAGATAGAGAGTAGAGAGGGAAGGAGAGAATGAGAGAACGAGGGGGAAGGTGGGAGGGACAGAGAGAGGAGGGAGGAAGGGAGGGAGATAGAGAGGAGAGAGTGAGAGAGAAAGAGGGGGAGAGAAGGAGAGAGAGTGAGAGATAGGGAGTAGAGATGGAGGCATAGGTGTGATAGAGATATAGATAGACACACAAAGAGAGAGCGATGGAGGGAGAGGTAGGTAGAGAGGGAAAGGAGAGATAAAGATAAGTAGAGAGGGAATGAGAGGTAGAGAGGGAGGTGAGATAGAGAGGAAAAGTGAGAGAGAAAGAGGGAGGAAGAGATGGAGAGAGAGAGTGAGAGAGATAGGTAGGAAGAGGGAGGGAGAGGAGTGATAGAGAATAGAGAGAGAAAGAGGTAGGGAGGGAGACACAGGTGAGAT